>LS042157.1:2031-23707 GCA_900241095.1 Acartia tonsa | reverse complement strand
ATTTCTTTGTTTTATGACATACAAAGGAAATTATGTAGCAGACGTGCAGTTGTCATTAGAAAAAGAAAGAGAAGAATGCATGTGAATAATCATAGAAAAAATAAAGAAATAAAAGATAAGAATTTAAACCTTGACCGACAGACCGACTTACCAAGTCAATTATGTACAGAGAAAGTAAATTACAGAGTAGCTCCGCTACTAAAAAATATAAATTCTGAGAGAGGCTATTACACACATTCATATATGAATGAAATATTTTTCAAAGGTATGTATTATGTATAATGTATGGGGAATCAAACATTTTAAAAAAGAAATGAAAACAAGGATGACAATATTCATAAAACATTACAAAATTCTCAGTTCAATCAACTTTTAATACTGACAGTAATAATACTAGCATTCGTAGACTTATTTCAATAAAATTTAGATGATTTTGATATTTTGGATATTGAAATTACCAACCAATATCAACTTTGCTTCTAGAATGAATAGATGTTTTTGCTATATCAAAAGAAAAAAAATTTATAGAACATATATGTTATAAAAACAGGGTGAAAACTCTTCTTCATTTTGGCAAATGCAGAAAAAAATATTTACTTACAGAAAAAGCTATCTATAGAGTTTCTACGCTGCCAAAAACATGAGAAATAAAAGGGGATAAAAATAAGGGCTGGGTTTTACGGTTGTGCAAATCAAATTGAAAATTATGGGTTTGGTCCGCGGGTAACCTTTCTTAACCTTTCCTTGTTGGCGCGCAGCTACTCTATAGATGCAAAATAAAGTCTACAATAACCTAAACAATATATATAAATGTGGTTGAGCATCAATTTATCGTCCATTGTATTTCCCTTGCGTTCTCAACATATAGCAAGAAATTTCGCTGATTCAAAAGGGTTAATATGGTCTTAATAACAGCATAAGAATTTTATGTCGTTGATATGCATGGATTGAAAAGGATAAGACAAAGGCAGATAAATTAATGTAGATCACCAATGTAGGTACACAAAATCAACCCTACTGTAACTTACAATTAGTGGTTAAAACGTTTGAACACATTTTGATAAACCAACATATCAAATTTCTAATTTTAATAATAAGAATTTATTATCAAACTTTGGGGACTAGTGTAAAGAACAGCCGAATGTCCCCTTCTTACCTGTTAGTATGTCAGTCTAGACTTTGCTGTATTATATTGCATGTTGCAATCCTTGTTTTATGATTTAGTTTCACCCTACTTCAAATATAGAAATATAACTGTGGCTTTTCCGAGTGAGTGTATTTTCTTTCAATTGCTAACTTTTACAATTTTATGACCTAATAAATGAGTAAGTAAAGATTTTGTTTGTTTAGAATTTTAGGTTAGGTTTTAGTGGGCACTGTATAGTCCCACAGGGTTAGCAAACCACAGGTAAAGGCCCCGCAGTGTTTGGGCCTCCAGCAGGGGTTGAGCATAGGAAAAAACAAAATATCGACCTTAATTTTCTACCCAGGTCAAGTTTTCTTGGGTGAATGATAGTACCCTCCCCGAAAAACAGCTAAAAACCTTGCCTGACCATATAAGAAGCTTACTGTAAGGGAGAACCATATCGGTCCAACGGTTAGAGAGATCTTAGGCATAGACATACTGTTACTTTTATATAAGGATTATTCTATAGCACTTCCAATCCTATGCGGCCTATTGATGGACTAGTTTAATTAATTCTCTTACAAATTCATCCTACTTTTTTTCAAGTTGCAGATTATATAATGAAATAGTTTGAAAGATGCTTAACACATATATTCAATGCACATTTAAAAGGGACACTATTAATTTTATTTTTTTAGCCTCCATCCTATTTGGGTTGTACGTATGTCTGCTTATTAAGATCTTGCAAACAGCTTATTTTATTAATGATCAAAACACTCTACTAAGAACATAAAAAATTTAGCTCTGCAAGATGTGTGACAATGAAAGTAATGTAGTGGAATTTCCTTGCCTTACAGTCAGGCAGATATTTTGACTATACTTTGTTACAACTTTTGGAGAAATTCCTTATTTAAAAATATAGTTTGATAATATTCAATGAAACCCTGAGCTAATAATTAAGTATTACCTATTCTAAACTGCGAAACAAAAAAATAAGCAAATATGAATTTTCAGAATAGCAGCTTTATTATTCATTTGAATGGTTTTACTGTAAATATGAAATGTAGAATGCATCTTTTGGTTACAAGTTTCCACTGTTAATTTTTTAATAATCAGCACCAATGAAGCACAAGATCTCAAAAACAGCATCCTAAATGAATAACACAACTGCTATTCTGAAAATTCAGATTTGCCTATTTTTTTTGGTTCGCAGTTTATAATGAATAAATAATTTAAACTTTCAGAGTGTCCTCTTGACTAAAAGTTTTAGTTTGATTGCATAATGGGTGATGATGAAATAGAGAGTTACAGAAGTGCTTATACACACACACACACACACTTGCACACACGCACACATACACACACACACACACACTCACAACTAAATCTGTGGTTAAGGCCATGATAATTTTTGTACTGCCGTTTAAGTACAGAATTAAAAAAATTCTATAAATAGAACTTTTTAAGGAATGATAAAACTACCTAATTAAAAAATCATCAAAACAATATTAAACAACACTTGTAGGCCAATTACTTATTTTATAATATATTATTATTCTATAATTTGTAATAATAATTATAATAATATTATGATTTAAAATTTGTACTGTACAAAAAGAGAAACCAATTGATGTTAACCCAAATTAAGATTGAAAGATTTTAGTTTCAAGGATAAGATCTTAATTTGTGTCACACTGAATCATTCTAAATTTCTAAATGCATCTCAATATATTATTTTCCCTCACTTTTTTGGCACTTTCACTCAAAGTTCCTGTTGATCAATGAAATACTTAGGGAGAGGGGTTCCCTATGTTTAACCCTGCGGGACCTCTAAATGGTGTGGTCTAAGTTAACCTTATGGGACTACCTAACCTGACCTAAAGTATTAAACAAACAAAACTACCCCAACCCATTATTATTAATAATTTCTTTAAATAAGGGGGTGGGGTAAACATTTCTTAACAATTCAGATCACTGAACTTTTTTCTTTTATTTTGTAAAAATACACTTATATAAAAAGCATGTATTGAAATAATATTCTTTTTGAATATATAGAATTTTTATATTTCTCCAATGCTGGAAAACCAAAAAAATTATGGTTCTGCATAATCTTTCTATAAATTATTTTCTTACATACATTTTTATAGCTTAATGGGGTATAAAGAGATATTCATTAGGTGATATTTTGATAAGGAATTCTTATAAATAATAGATATTTAAAAATCACTATCACGAAACCGTATAATCTTTAAACAAATATATGACTGACAGACCTAAGGACCAATTATGCAAACCAGGTAGATCTTTGGAATGGGGTATCTTCATCAAAATAAAATTATCAATTTAGAAAATTACTTTTCCTCCAAAGCGTTACGGACATTCAAATTGAATAATAGAGTAACTTCCCTACAATGTACATCATCTTAGGAGTCTTAATTCCAAAAATTTAAAAATTCCAAAAATGTAAAAATTTCCTATAGAAATAGCCAAATATAAAACAACATTGCTTGTTAAATAGGAATAATAGAGTTTCTACGCTACATAAATTGTACCTTATTGTTACAATGATCAACATTTAGCACTTCTAAAGTCAAAAAGCTTCCCTTGGAAAAAAAATATTTTTCTTAATAATTAAAATTTACAAAAAAGTAAATCTTTACAAAATTTATGAAAGTTTGGTCATTAACTGAGCTCAAACCTAAATACTATGGATTAGCTTGTTGAAAAAATTAAGGATAAAAACATCCAAAGGCATATAGTTAAGTATAATTTAACAAAAAGTTAAGGATAAAACTCAATTAGAACAATGCTTTATTTTTTTTATTTAAACAATAACATTTTTTGAAATCCAAAAAAATATTTATCCACCCTGTTTTGATGTATACAGACTTTACTTACTTTCAGGGAGGAAAGGGACGATGAACTGAAAATTATTATGATCCCAAAAATTGTATAATTACTTTCTTTCATTCGTTGGCTTTAAAACTTGTGGGACTTTTATGAAATCTTTATTGGGTTGTACTGTACAAACTTTTCTTTATATAATTTACATGTGTGTACATAAAGGGTATTTTTGTTTATTTTAATCTATATTTGATCTGTTGTCTTATCCCCTAAGATCCCTGACTTATTATATATTGGTCTCCTAGGCTATCAATAAGAACTTTTGATGTTTTTTCCAATATTACACAACCAGGGATTTTCTAAGATTACACTAGAGCTATAGGTTAAGTAGATGGATACAAATATTGAAGATACGAGGATAAACATTAACAAATCAAACTTTCTGACGAACAAACATTTATAGAGGAATACATACTTACAATTTAAAGACTTTAATAAAGAGATGCTTAGATTTCTAAAACATTATGCCTCTTCTTTCTAGTAACCTTCATTCTAATAAGGTCACGAAACTATGGTAATCGTTTTAAAAATCAAAGTCTTTATGATAAAAGGTTTCTTAGAATGAGTATCTTTATAAGCATTATTTGGTTCGAGTTGATGTTAGTTACATGTCAAAAATAACATAGAGCTATCCGCTATTCGTTACGGAAGTTAGAACAATCGGACCGACACTAGTTATGAAAAGGTTCGTTTTAAAGATAAATTAAACAGATATTTATATAAGACAAGAAAGGTATTTTTAATGTTAAACTTTTTATATAACGTTAGAATATAAAAGATATTTTTTTTGAGGAAAGTGCAAAAAAAAATATTTATAAATGGTGAAAAACTTTAAAATGTATGGTTAATTTGTAATGATAGCTAAACACATAAATCCCGAAAAGCAATTACATGAAATTAAACACAGATATGTCTATACAAAACAGACACGTTTTTATAATACCCAAATTAGCACAATAGATATTTCTTACTATTGTTTTGATGATGTAATCTATGCCGAAGTTTTGGGTTCATTTTTAGTCAAAAATTAAATGTAAGTTTTAAAAAAATATAGCTGTTTTGAATATACAACTGTTGCTTTGTTAGAACACTAAAACACTTAATCCATTCTAATTCATGAATATCAATGTGTTTGTTAGCTATTTATTACCTAGCGTAGCCTCTCTATAATTTAATCTTTATTTTTGTATTAAATGTACATTATATATTGTAATATATCCTATCAGGGTATCATTATGAAGCAAAGTTTTTCTACTTTCAAATGTGTGTCTTATAAATAAAGTAACAGGGTGTCTGTTTGTAGCTAAATATCTCTCAAATGCAAGACTTGTAACTTTTCTATTTTACATGTATTGTATAAATTGCTTAGATATTTCGGGTAAGGCACCTCCGCCTGAAAAGGTAAATTTTCTTTCATAGATGTTAACTTGTGGAATTTAATTGATATTTTTTTATATTTTAATCTGTTTTGATAAATTCTTTTTTTAAAACATTTATTTTTATTTTCAGGTTAGCTTGCAATGAGCGGTCAGAGTTGTTGTGTTGTGATTCAGCGGCGCAGTCACGTGACTTGGCCATGCTGAGATGACCAGATACTTTGCCCTCCTCTGCTCAGGCATCACCTAGGTAAGGTTCAAGTATAACATGGACTTAGGGGATAAGACAATGGAGATTAGTGAAAAACAAAAATACTTTGATTTGGATAAACATACCAATTAAGATTAATTAAAAGTACCCATGAAGGTAATAGGCCAAGAATTAAGAGAACTTTTTATAAGTATGGGTACCATTTTATTTACAGTCCAATTTCCCCTCCATTCCAAAACAAAATATTTTAACTATAAGGTCGAAAGTTGGCTTGTATAGTAGCGTATTCATTTAAATCAAATATAAAAAATATAGTTAGAGAACATCTTAATTATGTTTAAACCTCATTGCTTAACCTTATATTAGTATCAAATACTAAGTGACCAATAAAAAAAAAGTAGGTTTTCATTGAAAAGTAACACTAATTAAAAAGTTCTCATTCATACTGTTTTTTTTTGCTATATATGGAATTAGGAAAAGAAAAATATAAATAGTTAGTTAATCTCACAGAAAACTTATTTCTTCTTTTTATCTACAAAAACCAGAAAAGAAATATCAGGAATAAAATTGATTGTTCATTGTTGGAGAAATTATTAATTATCTAAATCTATAGTAATATTTTTCCATTGTAACTTATTTTGGATTTTGTTTTGTTTAAAGCTTAATGTTTGGTTTAGGCTTTAAAGATGAACAAACAAATTAATTTGTTACTTTAATGCTCTACCTATGGAAATGTGTGTCTGTAACTTTGTTTTTTATGGACTGGAACCAAAGATTATATTATATAGTAAAGGGAGTACAGCATCAGCTGGTTTTAGCTACATATATATAATCACCTCTTAATGGAGCTAAACAAACAAATTAGTTTTATGTAAAGATGAGAAGAAAGTAACAGGCAAACATAATTATGGATTGATAATCACACAATTTATTTAAAAGTTCGACTTATCAATAAAGGTGAAAACCTTTTCAGAATCTATTCTGAATTTTGACAGTTGTTTTAGGGATATTATTGGACATACATACATACTTCCAACTACTATAGCATATATAAGTTACTGGGTAATGTGTTGGGTAAATGTGAAAAGAACTCATTATAAGTTTTATTGGTGTTGAGGAAAGAAGACTTCTGGGAAACATAATTACTTAACTTTTTAAATTTTAGATAGAATTGTCCTCTTCTACACATTTTGTTAGGAAAGCTCCTCTTTAGTTTGTTTATAGTAGTTTTATTTCTCAAGTTACTAAGATCTGTGGCCTTTTGTATTAAGGGATAGGACAAAGAAAGATATATTCATTCCCCATTTGTCAATTTTACTATTATATTCTATGTTGTTGATAAATATTTTGTGGACTGAAGAGTTTTGTATCAATTTTTTGGGCATTGTCCTCATTGTACAATAGTTGTTTAAAGAAATCTTTAGAAAGAAAAGAAGTTTTTCAATCAAATTTGTTTAATAATATAATAATTATTCATTTAAAACATTTACTCTTGAAATTGTTTTAATTTAAGTTTTTCTTCTTAAAAAAAAGTTTTAAAATTAAACATTTTTAGTGTGAAATACAACATTTACATAATATTATACACTTCATGAATACTCTTTTTTTCTTTAATCTAAAATGTGATAATTCTAGCAAGAATTTTGTAGAAGTTTAATTAGTATTCTGATTTTAAAATACACAATTAACTTTTCATTCTGAAAACATTTACTTTCAAATTTTATTTATGCCCTTTTCAACCTCAAACAGGCTTTCATGAAAAATTGTAAATTCTGTTGGTTATATAAAGATTGGCTATTACAGGGAAGTTCCAAATGAAGTATTGGTGTTATTATGTTAAATTGCAAAACAACTTTGAGTGTAGGCCATATATAATTATCTTAATTGAATATTTAAAGACATGAGTTTAGGTTTATTTATCCCTTTTTCTTTAATAGGAGCTTCTCGAAGATAGAAAGAAAGCATACAGTAATTTTTTTTTAAATCTACTAAACAATACTAAAAAATCTTCCAATTTGTTCAGGTTTGGTGATGCCGGGAAAATGTCAGCCCCAACTAGATATAAATATATGACTGGGAAACAAGGACAAACATATTCACAAACACAGCAGTTAGTAACACGGAGGCAGAGGCAATCTAAAACATCAAGCTCAGGTTGGGAACAAATTTAATTTTTGTTTACTTAAAAAGAGTAAAATTGGTCAATATATAAACAAACCAAATTAAATTTGTGTTTAATCTCCTTTTTTGGTTAGATTTTATAGGAAACCTATGGTTAGGTGAGAAAAAAAAATATTGGAAAATTTTGGGATTCCTTAATATATATATTAACTCTTGTTTTGTTTCAGAATGTCTACCTTGTGTTCCAACACCCTTGATATCCCCAGACAACCTACCCACATCTCCCCACAACTCTAAACCAACATCAACACACAGTATAAATACACAACATAGTTTATATTTTTCAACATCAATTTTACCATCAGCAGCAGCTAATTTTTCAAGCTGTCACTTACATGGGCATTCAACAGCTGACAGTTGCAGCTCTTCTTCATTATTTTCTCCGACAGAAGATAGATTGATAACACAAATAAGTAAAAACAGCTCAAATTCTCATGAAAGTATCCAAAATTTTAGCAGAAATTGCAGCAGTAGCTGTTCTGATAACTGTGGTATAGACAATGACAGCTTAAACAGCTCCCGACTAAGTTCTTCCTTGTGGTCACGTGAGAAAAGCTGCTCCAGAGCTACTGATAGAAGCAGTTGGCTGTCAAAGCAGCTTAATTTTCAATCTTTCTCAAGGAAAATACAAAATAGTTTAACTTTTTATGTGTTTTAGATTTTACTACAATCTATACCATGCTATAATACTTTTCAACATCTTAGCATAACCAGATTGAATGTAAAACATCTTTCAAATTTATATTGAATGGAAGTCAGTTAAGCTAAACATAACCTAGTCCTGGGATAGTGACGGACGTTCCTGATAAAATAGTATATGATAAGATAATAGTTTGATTAAAGATTAAAATTTATTTAATCTGTAATCCAAATGGAAAAAAAGACACTTAAAATAAGTATTAATACAATGACCTAGAGTAGATTAATGTTCATTGGCCAGGGGAATGTGTAAAATAAATTCCATATGCTAATCTCAGAAGCAGTTTTTACTTTTCTCAATGAATTCCCAAACATATGTCTACTCCATCTAAATTATTTCCTAGAAGAATTGTCTCTGTTTTCTTATTGAAACCAAACCCAGCCCAACCCCTGGCTCCTCTAAATTTAAAATCTTTTCCTTTCAAGTCTGTCAAACTCAAAACTTTTAAAAGTTAACTTTGAAGTTTTCCTCTCTCTCTCCTCTTTCACCTATTCTTTTTTTCCCTTTTTCTATTTCTTTCTGAACCTACTCTTTCCTGTTAGGAATAGTGTATTTTATATGTGGAAGTGTATTTAAAATGGTTTTGACTACAGGGAGTCTCAAAAATCAAATAGTTAATTAATTTAAATTCTTATGTTATGTATATGTTAATCTTGGATTATAATATCTTTTAATGAAAAAAATAGTTTCAAAGTTTTTTTTCAAATACACCCAGAAAAATATTCATAAATGTTTGTAAGCAAGTGGGCTTTAGTTTAGTCAAGCATAAGTATAAACTTACAATTTAGAATATTTTCCAAATTTCAATCTTACATTTTTTAGCTTTGAAATAAATTCAATTTATTTATGGTGTTTGAAAAAAAAACTTTATTCCATTTAAATTCTATCCACCTCTGCTTTTGGTATGAGAATTTAAATTTACTCCAACAAATTCCTTTTTGCTCAGAAACCTATTACTATTAGATTAAAATGTATCATCCTTAATCTACACTTATCATTCAACTTCATTTTTTTTTTACATTTTTAAAGAAAGTTTTGAATTCGTTATCAACAAACATTAAAATTACAAGGTTTACTTAAAATAGTAGCTATGAAAAATTTGAGATAATGAAGACTTTAGGTACAACACAAGAGTTGTTTTATTTTTGGTGAACCACAATTTTTTTTTTTATGGATCATTTTGCAAAATGATCAATAATATCAAACTAATTCAACAATTTAACAAAAACCAACACCTTGATAGGAAGTCTTTTAAGTCTTTTCTTGAAGAAATATGTTTGAAGTAGCTGCACTACTTTTGAAAAAAAGACATCTTCTTTTCTGTTTTAAATAGATTGGTCTTCAGCTTGGGGAAATTAGTTTTAGATTAAGAAAATGACATTTGTAAAATTGATCAAATTCTTGAATGTCAGTTGAGAATGTTCTTCTAATAATGATAAAAATAAACATAAATTTTCTAAAGTAATTTAATATTAGACTCCAAAAGCCAAATTGATGACATAATTTCATCTAAATATCTGTTTTAGATAACATAGAACTTATTCTCATCACTTCTTATAAAAAAACACCCCTGCTTTGTAAAAACATTCTTTACATGGAGTTTGGGACTTTTTAATAGAAGTGGGGGAGGGGGGGGGGAGAAATCTTTTCAATGCCCCCCAGACAAATCTTTGGTCTTCATTGATATTGAGATTGGATAAGTTTAATTTATTTACCCGGATTATCTTCTGCCAACAAATTTGTGACTTTATATTTTGCTGGGTTTTACACAATTTTTTTTGTAGTTCAGATACTCTATATTTTTACATTTATCTTTAAATAAGTTTTATTCATTAGTTTAGTTATTAAATATTATGTATTTGCACAAGGCAAAAAATTTTTTTTTTAAATATAGATAAATATTTTGTGTTTTGAATCAGACATGGACTTCTGAAGCTGTGTTCCCTTAGTATTCAACTATTCTACTTTATATCAGTGATAACTACAGGTTAGTAAAACATATGAAAGTAAGTCAGGCATTTAGAGTAGCTTTGCATGATATATTAATTAGTGACTTCACATACCCCTAGCATCTAGGAGCGCTGAATTTAAAAGGGAGAAGTTTGGGTTTGTTTGAAAATAAGCATCCCAATATTAAAATTTGAAAATAAGTTAGCCTAAAACCATTAAAGGACCAACATGGAGCTTAACTAATAGCTTAACAATAGAGGACCCAATTGAGACCTTAAGCTTCAGACAAAAACCTACTTCTTTATATGATAGGATTGTATGTTTTCTCAATAATAATTATTGTATCTGTTTAATTATATGTACATTATACGTGTCAAAAAAATGTATTTAGGTATGTATTTCTTGGTTAAATAATTTTTATTTTTAAGTTTAAACAGAGTAACAACATCTTTAAGACCATGAGATATATGCTGGAAGATTTAAGTAAGAGGCCCCTCCCCCCCCCAAAAAAAAAAATATAAAAACACGTTACGTACGAATGGATAAATATAAACATTAACAGTTTAAAAATCAATTTTAAAGTTGCTTAACTTTTAAAATTAAGAATAGCATTTCTTAATCTACATATTATGCTATAAACTAACCAGAGGAAAAGGAAATAATTTCACCTAATAAGGAATAACTAGCTTTTTTTATTATTTTAGAAATAACCTTATTTTTTAAATGAATACTTTAGAAATTATATCATAGAGATCCTATCAGAATAAAAGCTTTTCTAAATATCCAAGCAGTCACATAACTTTTTATATTTTATTTATACGCAGAAAGACTGATATAGGAATTGACAAATATAGAAAAGAAATTTTATTATTTTATTTCTAACAATTCTGAATAAATATTCTAATTATAAAAGTTAAAATAGTGTAAAATGTTAGTTATTGCAATACATTTTCAGGATTCATTCAGTTGATTTTCTTTGCTTTTTAGATTCAATCTAAGAATAATATAATTTTGATTATTGATAACAGTTAAAACATTTCATTGCATAATTGACTGGTGTAAATTAATTTTAATATATTGATAAAACAATTATTTTTTAACTGTTTATTATCTTGTAATATAGAGGACTACAATGGACATTTTCTTCAAGGCTCAAATGAGTTTTTTAGAAATAAATTTCCCTGTCCACAAACCAATCCATACTTTGTAAGCAGACAAACTGGATTATATCTAAGTCAGTACATAATCTATGGATAACTACAAACTTTAAGATTTGTTTCTCCAAACTTGAATTCTCAAGATTTGTAGGCCAGACCTGCCACTAGTGACCATGGCAGGCGTACATACAATCCATAATAAACAAACCTAATAAATTTTTAAGAAGTTTACTATAACATTGCTTTTAGAAATCATTACTTAAAAAAATGAATAAATATATATTAAAAATTTTTCTTATTAGTGGGAGAACGGATAAGCAATTAATAAAGTTTAAATTCACAAAAGGAATTTTAACTTTTATAATATAATATTAATTTATCTTTCACTTTTGAACAATTAAATAAAATAAAGTACATTTTTACCAAAATAGTGTTGTAGATAAATTTGTTTTTGGTAGCATGTAAATTTTGTTGAAATGTATGTAGGTGCATGGTTGTATAGAAGTGATCAGAATTGTAATGAGCAAAGTATATCTCAACACATTATAACATTTATGTACTTTAATATATATAGAAATTGTACTGCAAAAGGAAAACCTACAATTTGAATCATAGAATATTTATTTTTAGAGAAATGTTTGATCAATAAAAATTGGTAGATGGTGATATTTTAGGGTTTATCCCGTCTAGAAAATTCCTTTAGTTATGTCTTCCCGGAAAAGCAAAATTATTGGTCTGGTTTTTAGTGAATACTTTTGCTTCATATGAACAGACAAGCATACATCAGGGTATTTTAAAAATACAAAAAAATCTTTAAAAATTCTAGACAAAATCCTCCAAAATGCAAAATTGTGTCAATGACCGTATGGAAACCCATATATTAAGTATTTGTTCTATATATGTTGTCAAACGTTTTCCTTAATTCAAACTGTATATATTTAAACACTACATTTATATTTAAATTTAGGGTATAGTAGAATGTACATTAACTTTTGCTTGAATAGACATTCATTCTAATTATATATATTTATAGTATGGTTTTTTTATAGTTAGTTGCCCAAAGATTCGGTAATAAAAGACTTATAAAGTCCTATACCAGCCCGAAGGCTGTTTAAACCGTGTATTATACATTATGATTATTGCTTGATTAATAATTGCTGAGCTAATTTTGGATAAAATTTCAATGCTTTAGAGTTATGTGTAGCTTCGCTGCTAAAATATGCATATATTTTGAGAAAACAAATATATGCAATAAAGGCCTAATATGCGTAAATGGAATACATAATTTTTTGCTTAATCATAGGGAAAATAGAATTCTGTTTTATCAAGATTTTTAGTGGAATTGTTAGAAAACATGTATTTAGTCTGTGAAATAAAATGAAGAACTAGATTTTATCAAAACTTTTAGGGGAAAAAAAGATGGAAGGGTTAAATGGTACACTTTCCAAATGAGGTATTAAACCTATTTCTAGTAAGGCTTCCAAACCGATTAATATTCGCTGGGTTAGAACCGGTTCTCAGCCTTACTTAAATACTATGTAGAGCATCGTATTACAGAAAGTTTTCCACAAATCTAAATAAAAATTCATAAAATCAATGATAGTTTTGATAGCCTCGAGTGGCCGAAGGTTTTAATCTTATAATCATACATTTTAATATTCGTGAAAAGCTGTCTATAATACGATGCTCTAAATAACTATTCCTTGTTCCAAAATATACATTATTTCTGTCTAATCCTCTAAGAAAAGATTATTATTATTTTTTGAGCAGGAACTCTAGTATATAAGTGCCAATACTTGTTTAGGTTTATTCATATATCCTGTTTCTGGGATGTGGATTGATATTCTAAAAATAAATCATGCAAAGCTTACATAGATAAATAAAACGATACGATAAAAAGTTAGATTTTACTCGAAGACAAACTATTTTTCCTTGTACTTTTATAATTTTCCAATGGTGAGATTTTTATTTAACATGATTTTAAAATCTTACTCATTTATTTGTTATTTTATAGATATTATTCACTAACTTATTGTATTTTTATGTAAAGAAACTCAATAATTATCATATACTTAAATTTTTCAATATGTTTTATGTACTTTTTAAAAGTTTCTAGATATTTTTATTTTATACTTATATTTTTACTAAACTTTGTAGAATATATTCCTTGTTTTCCTTCTAGATGTTATATGAATATGTACTCTATCATAAAAAAACAATATCTTAGTGATGTATGTAGCTTACATATATATACACAACACATTAGGGATAAATGGACTTTAAAAATACATTATCGCAAACGCTCATAAGAATTTATAATATATTAAAACAGTAATTAATTGAATTTTTTTTATAATGTTCATAAATATGGACGTAAAATTGTTCAAAATTATTGGTGAAAATATTTCAATTGGCATTTTTAAGGAGGTTATTTTATTAGCTTAGAAAACTCTAAACCCTGGGATACATATTTCAGTTAAAATGAATAATTTTTCAAAATCATTTACAATTTCTTGTATGAAATAAAAACACACCAAGAATGATCTCCAAATATTCATATTGTATTGTTTATTCCTTTTATATAATTAAAGATACAGCCACCAGCTAGCTAACAGCTGCAGTAATGGATAAAAATATGCTATCATTAATTTTCTTTGTTTTCCTTAGATGAATACATATTATTATTTTTTGTTATAATATTTTTTTTTGCTAGCAAACATATGTGAAATATCGTGTTTTTTGTTTGTTAAAATCGTCCTATGTTTTTTGAGTATACCCACTCTATTAATTTATGTTTGTCAGGCCTTTAATTATGTTGATATTTTAGTGGTTGGGTATGGAGAGCATGAGCCTGTACACAAGACCGCCATCTTGGGCCAGACTGTTCAGTTCGACTGCCAGGTACAATGGATTTGAAAAATATAGTACTTAATTTCAAAAGTTTATATAATAATACAACAGACTAAGAATACAGGGATCTAAATGGATAAGACAACGGCCAATAAATTGATGTAAATCCCCAATAAAAAAATACCCCTTTTGTTAGATTAAGATTAGTGGTTGAAACGTTTGAACGCTCAACTTAATAAACTAACCAGTCCAAAGTCCCTAAAGTTGTTAGGCCAATGAGTATGTAGTAATTATATAACTTTGGAGACTATTATAAAAAAAAACTGATTGTCCTCTCTCTCTCTGTTAAGAATAACTTATTTAATTACTAAGATTTAAAAAAAATTAAAATTAGTATAAACAATCAAAATATGATTGTTTTTGTTCTATAACTTTGATTTCACATTCTTATATTTCAGGCACACTTCCCTGATGATATTGTAGTCCCCTATGTTGTAACCTGGTCCAAAAAAGGAACATTCAAACATAAAGTTTACCTCTCAAATATAAATATATTTTAGTATTTTTTTTTCTTAAATGGGTAAAATCCATTCTTTAAAATCTAATTCAGGTAGATTTTCTATTTGATAAATATAAAAATTTTAAAATCTATTGAATAATGATAGTGATCAATCATATTTAATTATTTTGCTATTATTAAACTTAAACTTGATTATTGGTTCTTTTTTAACATTAAATATCCTTATTATTGATATAAAGGAAGTTTTCAGATCACAATCTTAAAGATATTTGGGTAGACAATAGTAATTTACATGGATAAATTAATGGTATGTTTCATTCATTAGAATACTTAAATTAGGACACCTGTCATGGTTTTAATGGTATCTTATATCTATAAAGGTGTTTATATCATGAAAATGTATTATTTTGCTATTTAGATCAATGCTGTTTTAAACAGTTTTAAATCAGCCATAACCTCAAATTTTATTATTTTAGTGTGTTGGGAGTGTTATTGAATCCTTGACAAAGACCTTTAATCCTTTTCCTAAACTTTAATTAATCTCTAGCTCATAACATAATGTTAATGTTGTGAATTCTTTTCCTTGCTGCATAGTTTTGTTTAGGCCTTATTCTTTAACCTTCTTCATTCTGATTCAATTATTATTTCTACTTAGTTGGGAATTTAAGAAGAATGCTTATTTATGAGCATTTCCTGTTAAAGAACACACTCTTACATTATTTTTTAGGTCATTACACCAAATTAATTATTCAAACTTAGTTACTAAAGAACTCTTAAAATAAAAGATTCCAAACATCTGGCTTTAAAAAACTTAAGATTATATCACAACAGCTACTTCTAAAATTGTTTAAGTAAATATTATTGATTATGAGTTTAAAAACAAAATAGGGCAAATTTCAATGCAATTAATAAATATATTATCTTTTTTTTATTTATGATTAACCTTAAAGCCTTTACCAATAAAAGTAGATATGGTAAAACTCACCCAATTAAATTAAAAGCTGGGCATGTTGTCCTATATTTGTGGAATAAGGGAGGGGATGTAAATTTAGAATGTTTAGAATTCTTTTGATCCTCAGCAAGTGTAATTATTTCTGGTCCATAACAGCCAGGGAAAGATGGAACAAGGATATAAAAATTATTTGATGCACAATGGGAAAGATTAGTAATTCTGCAGTTTGGAAACTTATTAAATTGTGTTTGATCATTGGTTTAAGGGCAAAAATGGTACTTTAAAAAGTTTTCATACTTACCTCATTAATTATTAATATAATTGAAAAGTTTCTTTTAATGTTATCAGTATACCATTTTATTCCTGAAAAGATCCAAAAGTATTGCTGAGCTAGCTATGGCCTAGCCTTACAACAACACATATTTATGCCTCCACTGGTTCCACTATACTAACATTAAAACTCAAATACTAACAAATATAAATGTTGAGATACATAGTAAAGATATGATTCTTGCTAGCTTGCAAAATAAAATATTTGGGACAAGATATTTTAGCTACTTTTTGATATGTTATTAATATTCTTTTAAAACTTGATTATGTTGAACCTTGTTTTGTTATTCAAGTAGAAACTTTGCACTTAAATGTTCTTGTTTAATTAAAACTCTGTGTGCATTTATTGCTGAGTTGTATTTCATTTATGTCCTGAAAATTGTTTATTGTAATCCCTTGACTTGTAAAAACTTTGTCTAGCTTAGATTAATTCCAGATAATACTTTGTAAAAGATTTAAAAGCAGAATTTATAGTAAGATTTAGTTGATTTAAGCATCATTGAAACATCACACCTACTTTTATTCATATTAAACATACATTTTTTAGTTGAAGTGATGCTGTTTTGTAAGCTTATTAATTTTTGATGGAATAGTAAAGTTTGTAGACCTTGTATATTCCCAAGGCTGTCTACCTTATTTATGCCTTCCTTAATTGAAAACATTTCAACATTTCCATCAGAAAATGTAAGACAAGTATTCTTTAAATCATTTCGTAGAATCAGAAATATAAAGATTTTAAAGACCATATGAGCCATAACTTACAGTAACTTTATTTCTATAAAGCCTTTGATTTAAGTATTTGTAATAGGATCTTTGTAAAATAGCTTAATACCTTCTCAGTTTTATGTCCTATACAAAACTTACCTGAAAAAGTCCCATTTTTGTGTACCTGTATACTCAAGCCACTCACAGTCATTTCTTTGCTTCAAATGATAATTTCTGTATCTAATACTGAATGTTTTACAACAATATTCATTATCCATAATTGAGTTATCACTATTGATTATTAGTTACTCTACTTCTGCAATAACACTCTCGTGTTTCTTTCTTATATTGTTATATAATTTCCCTCGCCGCTAGTCAAAAGGGGGTTAGTTTATTTCACTTCAGTAAATATTTGAAATTTGTCTTTTGTTGGTCTGTACTTTGATTGAAAATTCCGAAGGCAAATTTAGTTTTATTAAGTTTTAATTGATGTTAAGGTAAATCTATTGTTAATTGTACCTAGAGGCATTGTATTGAAAGTTTATTAGTTTAGTATAAACTATACATAGAACCTTGAAAGGGGAGTATTGAATATCCAGTCATGCTGTGAGCTATTTAGGCTTCATAAAGGAATAAATTGGCTTATCTGAACAAAGTTGAAAAGCTTAAAGTTTACCTGTATGTACCTGAAATGTATACATATACCAAGCCATAACAGTTACATTGATCTGGACAATTAGTCAAAAGAAGAAAGTGTTGATATAAAATTTTTAAATAATTAATTCAAAATAAAATTTTATAAACATTTGCCTGAAATTAAAAGTTTATTCAATCTCAATGTGGTGAAATATTTTATATTGTGGTCCAATGAAAATTTAAAAAGTCTCTGAAACCACTTTGAATCTTTATCTGTACAGATCCCAAAGCTTTTATCTCAAATTATTCCTAGCTATTTCACTTTCCTAAAATCCTTCATCTCCCATTATCTTCTCTAGAAATTCAGTTATGAGTGGTAGTGCTTCAAAATAACAGGTTTCTTTTATAACATAAATATGTAGTTTTTCTTACTGCTTTACCAGTAGTACTTAGCAAAAACTATGAAAGGCATTATTAAAATTCTGTTAGGTTATATATAGCCAGTTAGCAGAATAGATGAGGAATTATTACTTCTTACACTGAAACACAATAATTATTTTAAATACTTGGTACATTAACAGATTATTCAATTGTTTGTCTTATATGAAGCGTTCACAATTTGAATAATTGAATTTGCCTTAAAAATGTAGTTCACCCTCTTGAGTAGTGCACCAGATATTATGTAGAGAGAAGGGATATATTTATTTCAGATGTAAGTAGGCCACACTCTTACACACACGTATACACAAAAATCCTCACAAGCACACAGAAAAGGCTGGTGAAATACCAGGCGGAATATGAAATTAGATTTTATGTCCATGCCTGTTTTTCATCTTATGATCCCTTGGACAGGAGCCAAGAATTTTTGCCTTTCTAGGCAGATATTTACAGCCCTGGTTTTAGCATTTATATATTCCTTAATTTAAATTAGAATATTTATTCAATATAATATTTTGATATCTGTCATCGGCAAATGATAAAAAAAAACTACTGAACCAATTATGTTTTTTTTTCAGTGAAGAATAAGGTTGGTTCTAGGCAGGTTATTGAATAATTTGGTGTAGAATAGGTCAAGTCATCCTATTAATATGTTGTTGGTTGACTTTTTCTAATATGCATGTAATATTTTAATTCAAATTATCTTATTAGCCAATGTACAGTATACTATGTTTTGTATAATATGTTGAAAATATATGTCTTCTCTAATAAATTTGATGAAGTTTGTTTGTGTTACCTTTACACTCCAAACTTTGGTTTGTTGGGGACATAAAACAAAGAGAATGCTTGTTCCAAATGTTTTGGTAAATGTAAATCCATCAAAGAAATCTGTGTGTGAGAGCCAAATACACAAAATTGGAACTTTTTTGTGAGCAAGAGTTGTAATTTTTACACAGCAATATACAACCAATATCTCTGTCAATCATATTTGGGGATAAAAAGAAGTTACACAAGTTTCTTCTCCTCTGACATTTTATATTTTCAATGTTGGGACTCAATATTAATCCTGTTAACCTTGGAAGCCTTTTATTGACTTACAAGAGACTTTTAGATACTATTAGGCTTTCATTTGGGTTTTAGTTCAATAAATGTGTTGCTACAATATAAAGTATTTTAATTTGAAACTTTGACTTATGTTGATATAGTAAAATAACAAAAGATTAACTTGACTACATAAACTGGCAACATACACTCACTCTCTCTCTCTCTGGATAATATTCATATTTGAATATATTTTATGTGTTGACAGAGTCTCAATTTCATTTGCTACAAGTTTATACATAATATTATATGTAGAAATATTCTGGTAAATTTTATTGATATTACAAATTCTGTTTTTTTATAAAAAAAAATGTGTACATCTATCTTCAAATGGAATTTACTTGTAATTAAAATTTATAACTAAAGTTATTGGGTTATTTAAAAATGTTAAATATGTTGTCAATTAAATGCTATTGCATATTTTGAAAATAAAAAGATAAAAAACTTTTGCAAAGCTTTTATGAATTGTGTCATCCTTGTTACTTTCTTCTCTTCCATCTTGTTGTAGCCTTGCCCTTGATATAATTACATTATGGAAAGGAAACCAGAGATGAGCCAGGCTTCTCAAATAATGTATATTGATAGATAAACATGTATCAGATGGCATTTTTTTTATAAAATTTTTTTAAATATTTTTATTTTATAAGACATTCCAATTAATAACTAAATGTAAATTCAATCCAATTCAAAATGTAAGGATTAAAGAGATAAGACAATGGCTAATAAATTGATGAACATCCCCAATTTCGAGACTCAAAACTAATTCTTCTATATATATTTTAAAATTTATGCTTTAAATGTTTTGAAACTCATCTCAATGAACCAACCAATCAAATTCAATGAAAGTCACCAAATTGTTGAGACTATGAATAATTGTAATGTCCAACGTTCCCTCTCTGACTGACATAATCCAACTAAATAATCAATGAATGAAGAAAATAAATCTAAAACAATACATTGTGAATGAACAGTATCTCCACATGAAATTACTCTCTTTTGATAAAAACAATTTCTGTACAACATATATCTTACAAGCCACAAAAGGTAGAATTAATGGATACAAATATCAATTACTCTCTCTTTCTCTCAATCTTATAACTTACTCTGTCTTTCTTTCTATTCTTCCATAATTAGGATTGCAACACTATATTACAAAGAAAGAGCTCTTAGCCTCGCTTTCCATAAATATAGATTCCTATACCTTATGTGTATAAAGAATTATGTACATTATATGGTAATCACTTTATTCATTCAGATCTATGTAGAGTCTATAGGATTATTTGTAAAACCATAGATGGGTATTGTAAAAACATTTAGATATTAATATATTTTTATGAACTACATATCTTTTTCTGTAAAGTGTTATTTTCTGTGTAGGATATTAATTTATGTCAGCCTTATTATATGAGGCTAATTCATTTATATTAAAGAGATGTCTGAGAGGTTACTAGTGTGAATATATAAAAATGGAACCTAACCTATTTAAGCATAATTAAATTTGTGAGTCGTATTCCCCTGCTAAACTTATTTGTATCTCAATGCTCTAGAATAAGAAATATGAATACACATTCTAAATAACTGCCAGGGGACTTCAGGGATAAGATACTGGACAACAATTTAATATACTTCCCCTAGAATAATGAAAGGATTGATCTTATTGGTTAAAAAGTGTGTGCATTGCTAGTTTTATCCAACCAATCGAGATTTACAAATATTACTACCCAATGTTTTTAAGCCAACCAGTGTGAGAAAAAGTTTACCTTGCAGTAAAATGTTCCCTTTCTCCATGATAACTCATAATATTTACATAATTCAAATGAAAATTTATCAAATTAAATTTTATGGCCTTGTGTAAAGCCAGAGTATCTTAAGATAAAAAATATTTCAACAGTTCAGCATGTACTTTTGGTTTTATAAAAAATTTAATAATTATTGATGCACAATGAAAAAAACTGTATTCCATTGTATCTCCTTGACAAATTGAGAGTGATGTAGCTCACATTATAAAACATATTATTGTCTGTATTCAGCTATGAATATCAATTCATTTTCTCTCAATAAATACTCAGTGATGATCTCTCTGTATTGGTCTATTGTAGTCTACTAATGGATTGGTCAAAAATATGTAAAGAATATAATATTATGTTCCTATTATATTATCTTTACTCTCATAAAGTCAGTCTTTATGATAATGAAATATTCTATTACATTTTCAGAATATCCAGAATTGGAAAATTTATATTTATAAGGGATTGATACACACAAATTTGTCTGTGACGTGGCAGTAAAAGTCTGAGGGCAGCTTTAAAAGGTTAACTGCTTAGCATACAGCTTTGACTGCTTTAGATTGTGACTCCATGTTGCAAAATGTTAACTTTTTTTTAAAAGCGAAGCTTTTCTATAATTAGGGTCGGTCCGTCCGTCCGTCCGTACGTCCGTCCGTACGTCCGTCCGTCCGTCCGTCCGAGATAGTTAGCTTTTATTCGTTAATTTAAGCATGTTAGAATTGTCCTATCGATTTCAAACTTTGCATGGTGAT
>LS042146.1:0-10030 GCA_900241095.1 Acartia tonsa | reverse complement strand
AAAATGTACGCATTTTTGCACACTCTTTAAATTGGTCATGATCCAAAAATCTTCCAAAAATAGGTACTTTGAAAAAACCGGTTTTTAAGGCATAATTTGTTGAAAATAGCTAAATATTTTTTTCTTATACAAAATGCCCCAACCCAATGAAGAAATTAAGATATAGATTATTAATTTCTGTCAATGACAAGTGGGTTATATTAAGCAATACTTTTGTTCCATTAAAAAAACACCCTGTATGTCGCCCTATTTCATTAAGCTTAAAATAGAATTCCTCCGATTCATTAACACAACTTTTCTATTATCAGCCTGTGAGAGGAAAGAAGGGAAAACTGAAAAAGATGAAAGACAAATACAAAGATCAAGATGAGGAGGACAGACAACTAGCAATGGCAATCCTACAGGTAGATAATCAGACTTAAAACATTCAGACAAACAAACCAACTGATAAAAAAATACATAGTCAATTACAACATCATCAATTACAATATAAAAATATTGTTTAAGCAGATAGATAGATAGATAGATAAATAGACATGTTGTATGTCTAGACATACAACTGATGAAGACAGAAAACTTGCAGTTGAAAACCTACACTTTCAATTAAATAACCAAATAAAGAGCAGTATTCTTATAGACAAATTATCAACAAAAATGACATTAAACAAACAATAGGTAGATTGATAGACAAAATTCATATATCTAAATATCTAACTTCACTATTTGCCTGATGCATACAATCGACTACGAGAGTGATTAAATCTTTCTGTGGGTGTCCCATAGCGTAGTGGGCAGGGTGATGTAATAATTGAGTAGCTTCCACGAGAATTGCGAGTCAGCTTGAAACGTAACATAGAATCAGCTGTGCGCGAAGCTTATCAAACTAAGATTGGCCAAAGGATTCTTACATCCAGTCTCCGTGTGCATCTGAGTCCTAACTTCAGAGAATTAGGGCTACAACAACAACATTAAATCTTTCTGTGATGAAATTCAAATTCTGCTTTAGAGTGATGGAAAGGAGAGAGAGAAGAAAAAGAAAGGAAAACAGAAAGGAAGTCCGCTCGCCCCCCAACAGGGATGTCTATATACAAAACTGTAGTACTAGCGTAAAATGAGTCCGCTAAATGACGGGTTCGAATCTGCCTTAACCTCGTCATACGTTATTAGGTTTTTTATTATATTTCAATTAATTGATTAATTTTTTAGAAGGGTCCATACTTTTCTATTTTTAATTTTAAGAATGGGTAGGTAATTTTTTTCATAATTATTAATTATTGAGAAAGTACACCAATTTAACGTCTATTGTCTTATCCCTTAAGATCCCTATAGTAAAACCTTTTACCTTAAATTTATCATGTATTGTCATGTCCCTGTGTTTCTGCTATTTTTTTTACAATTTCGGTGGGTAAATATTGGCAATAGTTTTGTATAAAAACTAAATTAAAGGGTAAAAAATCCGCCCAACCAAGGAAGCCCAGGGAGGCGGGAGGTCCCGGAGGGGGACCCGGGAAACCTCAAGGAGAAGGGGCAGCAGCTGGTGATATGGAGGAAGAAAGAGTTGTCAATGATGAAACAGACATGCTTGATTCGCTGACGGGTATAATATTTTTATATGGATTATTTAGTAGAGCATCTACTTTACAACTATAGGTGGTAGTATGTTTGTTTTATGCAATTATGCTTCAGTACTGTCTTTAGGTACAACATACTATTAAATGATAGTGTAATAAGATTTATGTTTTATAGTTGATTGTTCCTATACAGTATACAATCTAATATATTGTTAGTATTTTAAGCGGTTTCCCCTAACAGTGCCTATAACTGAAAATCCTAAATCCCATCTTATTTTGAAATTATCAAAAAAAGATTAGGTAGGTGATGAGTTTTTCCTGATTTTTTTTTTCACTTTAGGTCAGGTTAGGTTAGGTTATATTGGTTGCAGGGCTCCCACTCGGGTTAGGCATAAGAATGCAAACTACCCTACCCCTTATTTTCAATCTAAATAGTTGAGAAAGAAAATGGGTGGTTTCTGTGTTCCCTAAAGGTGCAGATACTTGAGGGAAAGTACCGTATTTTGTAACTAAGCTATTGATTGACCAATTTGTACCCTCATATTTTGTAGTGATTGCTCTAAACTTTTATTATCCAGGTATTCCAGTGCAAGAGGATGAGTTACTGTTTGCAGTTCCTGTTTGTGCTCCCTATAATACTATGGCAAATTATAAATTCAAAGGTATGCTGTATACCTAAAGGGTGTGCAAAAAAATGCGTAGATTTTTAAAATTCAAATTGTGCGGCTTATGTTAATAGTAGAAAAATGTTAGGTGTACCGTAAGAAACACTATTAAGTTTATTTTTTGGAAATATTAAAACGATTCCTGTGCTACGCATAGATAAGGAGTTATGCGTTAAAATGTCCCAACTGACGTAAAACTTGACTTACGAGTATATTACTAAATATTAGGGAATAGGGTGTGCAAAAAGAACTGCGTACATTTTTAAATTTCAAATTACACGTCTTGTGTTAATTGTAGAAAAATTTTAAGCATACCGTTAGAAGCACTATTAATTTCTAGAAATATAAGAACGGTTCCTGTGGTACAATAATATAGGAGCTAGGTGGTAAAATGGTTCAAACCTTACACTCTTATCAAGTTTTCAATCAGTTGAAACATTTTACCACATAGCTCCCTAACTATACATAGCAGAGGAATCATTCTAATATTTCCAAAAAATAGACTTCATACATTTTTGTACTATTTTAAAAATCTATGCATATTTTTTGTTCACCCTTTACCTGACATAGCCAACAAGCATGTAACATTGACAGTCACTGCTGTATCAAATCTTTCTCTGTAATACAAGTTTGAACTGTAAACAAGAATTCCCAGCAAGATGCTTGGCAGTGCATTCTCGATAAATAAAGCAAAAAAGGTTCTTCGTAACATAATCCTTAAAAATATCTTAATTTTTAAAATTATTCACATTTCTAAAATTTATAACATAAATTATTTAGTTTAAGTTAATATAATTGTTTGCATACTAAACCTGAAAACAAGGTGGCCAAATTCATTAACATAAAAATCAAATTTATCAACAATATACTTCTGCCCTGAAAAGAGATAAATTAAATAATCTGAAAAAATTAAATAATTAAAAAAAACATTACCTGTCAAAAGTGGTTTCTGTAACTCAGTGGTCATATTGAATTTAACCCTGTTGTTATTAGACAAAGTATGCAATGTTTTGGCCATAGAGAAATTAAAAGTACACAAATATTCATCAAACGGGTACAATCTTAACATTTCATTTTGACATTGCACTCTTGCTCTAAAAAACTGACCTAAATAAATTAATTCCTAGATAAAAATAAATGGTATGTAATGATCATTATTATATGTAATGTAAAAATATTTGCCCAATATGAAAAAATGGATAAAGCTATTACCCAAAAGTATATCCACAGTTCTACCAGCATATACTGTGTGAGCAACACTAATAGTATTATCTGAGGCATTACCAACTTCACTGGGTTTTACTACAAGTAATTGCATACTTAGATCATTTTTCAGCCCAAAATCATCTGTGAGCCACAAAGCATAATTTGGCTTCCATATGTCATTGCTCTCTTGTGATGACAGAACAGTATTTCCATATGGATCTAAATCTTTAAATTTAATTCTTGGGTCTCTCCAGACTGAAGTCATTCTCATGTTGATTTCAAAAATATTTTCTTGTTCTAGTATATTTTCAATTTGCAATGTAAAGTTTTTGATAGTAATACTGTATTCATTGTTATGATTAACAAGCGGGGGGAAATCTTTGTTGTAGTCTTCAGGTAGTATAATATACAAACAATCTTCTTCATCACTGTTGTCTGAGCAATCTTTCACCTGATCACATTTTCTAATTTTATCAATACAGAGTCCATCTCCACAATTAAACTGAGTATCATTGCAAGAATCAAATGATAATTTAATGACTGTGTTGTTCTGACCGACAAACCAATCAAACCTTCCGATAGGATACTGTTTATCTTTCAGTTTGATGACAGTTTGGTTCTTAAGATCAATAAGAGTCCATTCATCTTGATTACCTATGAGCTTATTAAACATTGAACCCTCAAAATAGAAATTTGATTTTTCATATTGGCTGTTCATCCAATAGAAAGTGTCCATTCGATGTATTTCTGAAAGTATTCCTCTTAGACGGAACATTGGCCAACTATTAAAGTTACAAGCAGTACAATGCAGCTCCATACAACTAAAGTCAACATGCTTTCCTACATTACCCACTAAAGCTAAACACATTTCATATTTGCCCCCATTGGGCTCTCCTGGAGCAAAGCTATCCTCCTGAAGTGTGTTATTTTCATCATCAATAAATAATCCAAAAGGACTTTTGATGTAACCAGACCAAACAATATTCTGACATATAGATTGTTTTTCAAGTTGAGGATTTATATAATCTATTTGGGTACTTGTATTAAATGCAACTATCCTTCCACCAATACGTTCACAATTTATTTTAGCATTAGCATATTCTATTTTGTATGGTAAGAGTGTTATGCCTGGCTTGAGATGATTAATTGAACTGATAGTGAGATTTTCTATAATTGTTGTACCGTTCACTTCAATAGTTGCTGAGTTCCAATCAAAAATATTACCACCACTGAAGTAGCTATCATTTTGATTTATTATTTCTAAGTCATCAATGACATAATCCCATATATTGATCATTGTAAGTTTTCCCTCAAATTGTTTTGTTCCATCATGAAAAGCTCCAATCTTCATAGATTTTATTGACCAGTCAGATAGATTTTCATTTTTACTTGTTGTAATGATATTGTAGTTGAATGTATTACCATCATATAA
This sequence comes from Acartia tonsa, assembly GCA_900241095.1. Classification (NCBI taxonomy): domain Eukaryota; kingdom Metazoa; phylum Arthropoda; class Copepoda; order Calanoida; family Acartiidae; genus Acartia; species Acartia tonsa. The sequence continues at coordinate 5,156 of LS042146.1, read as the reverse complement.
TATTTTGGTTTGTTTCTTTATGAAATCATAAGTGGCACAAACTGTATTCCAATCAAACAATTTGGTCCTACATATATTTACATTTTAATAATTTTAATTAGTAATGATATGTCTGTCTTTGTTTAGTAATGATCTTGCTAACTGCATAACCAATATGGTTCTCCCTTACGGTGAATCCTCTTTCAGGTCCAGGGAAAGTTTATAAATATTTAGACCCCCGCAAATTTGTTTTCAATTTTACTTTTAAAAATAAAATTGAACTCCCTAGCAAGCACCCCTAGAGCCTTCAAGGGGCATAGCCACTAGTCTCTTATAAGAAAATTTGAAAGTGTAAGAGATGCCCCAGGAACTGGCTAAAATACTGTTTTTAATCTTATGCTGTACATAATATTTCAGTATAGCTGAGAACCGGTTATGATCCACCAGATATTAATATTTGGAAGCAATACTGGATATAAAATTACTTTGCATCTAGGAGATAAGAAACTCCTTGTATCCAGAAGAAGGTATGAGTTGGTTCCAATATTTTTATGTTGAAAAACTCTGGTCTCTTATCTGGATGCTGTAGAGGTATACTTATAACTCGAGCATGATTAAACTTTTCTGGCCTTAATTTATAAAAAATGATTTTATGTTTTATTTTTTTACATAAATCATAAATGCATGACTTGTCAAAAGGTAGAAAAATAAGGTAAGAATAAAAATTACCTTAGGATAGGAGTTTTATTGCACACAGATAGTATAGTGTTATTGTGTGAAGTCAATAGAAAATTCGTTTTAGCAACTTTAAACCTATTACTCAATTCCTTGCTTTATTTGATGCAGAAAAATTAAATCTTTAATTTTATTTTGAAAATGAAAATAAATATTTTTATTTAATTTTGTATTTTTCTTCCATTAACTTTCTTTTCTTTTATTAATACTCAAAATTTGCAGTAATGATTTTTAGAACTCAAAATATGAATATTGCATAGTATTTGATTACATTGGCTTTTACAGAATTTAAAGTTTAATCAATTTTTTTGATAAAGAACAAAAATAGAAATTGTTTTCTTAAGTAAAAAAAGTGTAAAATAATTTCTTGAGCTAGATGTTGCAATTGAAATTTATATACATTCGAGTCAACCTAACTGTTTATTATAGAATACTACATATACACTTCAAAATTTTTCTGATCATACTTTTCTTTGGGAATGATTTACTGATCCCTATACTTTTTTTATTTTCTAACTTAAAGTGCTGTTCATCAAAGAATTGTAATAAAACATATTGAAGATACCACCAGCTATTAATATTACATACCTAAACTTGAAACATATGGTCCATGATGATGCCTCTTTACTTGTTTGTGGCACAACTGAAAATAGATAAAAACTTACTGTTGTACCTTAAACTTAAAAAATGTATAATTATATATATAAATACTAGCGGCTACGCCCCTAGAGGCCTCTAGTGGCACTTTGAATGTTTTTTTTATTTAAAATATTTAATTAGAGAAATAATTGGTTTATGTTTCGTTCAAGTCTCTTTTTTGGGAAGGGGTAATTTTATTCTAGGGGTGATTTCTCATGGGAGGGTGGTGGTACCCTCCCCCAAACCTTCCCAGGACCTATGAGAATCTACCCTGTAAAGGAAAACCCGATCGGTTCAGCGGTTAGTGAGATCCTTGGGTACAAACACACAGACAAACACACAGACATCCTGTTACTTTAGTATAAGGATAATGTTCCTGTTGCATAACCATGATGATTTGTAATCACTTGAATACCCATCACTTCAAAATTTCTAAAATAAAAGATTAAACAAAATATAAAACTTATTAATATTGCTTTTTGAGTTTTAAGTCTGTTTAATTTTTATCATATAAAGTAATAAAGTTTTTTTTAGTCTGAAGCTTAAGATCTCAATAACTAAAGAACAGATTGGATTCTTTATTTTATATTCTTCACATAGATCATGCGACTGTTTTAGGCTATTTTATTTTCAGATTTAAGTTTTGGTATGGTTTAAGAATTTTTGTATAGTCACTCCCTGCCCCTTCGAATAGAATCTAGTGGCTTAGCCACTAGTCATAATTGTATTGACCTTGTAATAATGCATATAAGCATAGAAGTTACGAAATAAAGCTTCATTGTGGTGCTACTGAACTTTGAATAATTACTGGCTTTTAAAACCAGACTTTAATGGTTTATAAATTAATTAAAATTGTTAATACAAAGCACTATATTTTGCTAACAATTAATTACTTTTATAATATATGTAGTGGCTGTATATTCTAAAGCATTCGTCAAATATGGTGGGGTGGAGTGATTCCGCCCCCCCCCCTCAACGCACTATTTGTTAAATTTTGAAATAAAAAATTTACGTGGAAAAGAAACCTATTGTAGCTTCGCCCCAAGAGATGTTTTGGTTCACACCTTTCCTCCCCCTCCCTCCAACAAATTACTCTTTGATATTTTTTGAAGGTTTGCATGTTTTATTCGGATGTGGGGATATTTATCGCAACCTCTCGCCCATTAACCTAAAACTGTTTCTATACTAATTAAAAACTTCACTGAAAATTGTGGAGTGACCAGCCAAGTCATTTGCGAGATCTCAGTGGACATTTCTATAAAATTGACCTAAAATTATAAATTTAAAGAAAGATAAAAAAGTCTTCAACAATTCAGAATACTTAAATTGAATTTTTATTCAAATTTTAAAGTTCGTACAGTAAATTAGAATATTCTAATAATAAACATAACTTCTATTCAAATTTTAAAAGGTTTTAACGTGAGAAGTTGTCATGTCATTACTTTGGTTTTTCTATCAATTAAATCAGTTTAGAGTTTTATTCTGCTGAATTTAATTACATAATTATAACCTAGGGCTACAAGGCTTTCTTTAAATTATTAAATAATTATCTAATAGGCAAAAGCACGTAATTAGAAAATTATATAACCAAATTAAAACAGATATATATTAGTACAAGTTGAGTCACTTTGAGTTTAATGCTTTCTACTGCTGCAATATCAGGTGCGCGATAAACATAGTTAGAGGAGGGGGAATGCCTTGGTCCATAAACAGGCACAACTCATTACCATGCAAAGTTAGGACTTCTCAGACAAAGGTCGTGCAATCAAAGAGTTGGTTGTCGTTGGATGTTACTTCACCTAATATGCTTGGTTGTTAGAGTATCACATAACATTTTACAAGCGGATGATGCTCTGGACTCTCTACATGAAAAAAAATCGAAGGAGAATCCCGCTCTTACGAGGTAAAGTAAGGTAAAGGAAATTATTATTTCTAATCATTACCATCGCAAGGAATTGATTTTTTTTTGTGATCATGAGAATAAAGGATCGAAAAATTGCGCAAAAAACTATCTAGCTACTCATTTTTTCATCAGCTATCAGTCTTAAAAATGAACAAATACCTAGAACGCTGTTTAATAAGTCTCAAAAAAGTGAACAAATGATAAAACATTTGTCTGAAGTATCCAAATTGACATTTGTCCACTTTTTTGGAGACACCATATGCATCATATCAAAATGCATTGCGAGTCATGAAAGTTATACTGAACTATATAAAAAAAAAGTTTACAAAACTTATTTATTAACATTAATTCTCTAAAAGTTAGAATTGAGTAAAATATTCTGTTTTTATTAAGGTAATCTTTTGATTTATAAGTATTGACAAAAACAAATGCACAAAAAGTTTTGAGATAAAAGAATGTTTGAATGAAATATGATGATGTATTGGGCTAGTTTTGCATTATACCAGCTTTTTACAAAACTTTATCTTTTAAAGAAAAACTATTTTATTTATTCATTCTGATATGTAAGGATGACAACATCCATAAGTAGCGAAACAACAAACATAAATGGACAACCGGACTAAGTTATTTATAGAACAGATGTTGAATTGTAATAAAAAAGTAAATAGAGAGAAAATATGCTAAGAAACAAAGAAATTACATTTGTAACAAAATAATAATTAATGTCTAGAATGACAAGCAGAACGACAGATCTTCAGGAAGGACCTGGGATGGTTTTAAACTATTCGATAATAATAAATTCATATTTTTTTCCCCATTCCCTTTTCTCTACTGTTCAATTATTTTTTAATTGTTTAAATCTTTATAAAAACATTTAGTTGGACATAATTTCATTGTTAAACTACATGACACATTAAGTATACTTTACACTCATCTTAACTGGACATAATTGTCCTTGTTATTCTGAGAGAAAGGGGACAATAGGCTGTTAGTGTTCATTACACTAGTCCCTAAAGTTTTATAAAAACGTTTTCTTATTCGTTACTTAACAACTTTAGGGACTTTGGTAAATGATTGATTGGTTGGTTTGTTAAGTTGAGTGTTCAAACGTCTCAACCAATAATTTTGATATACATAAGGGGTGATTTTGTGTATCATCATTGTAAATCTATTTATGTGCCATTGTCTTATCCCTGTTGTTATTAGTGTATACTGAGTACAATATTACACTCTTTACACACTTAAACACTCTTTATAGTTGATGTCTTAGGTAATCTAAAACTATGGGTAAATTTAGTCAGAAATATACAAGATCAAACATTATAAATTATATTGATTTTAAGACTGAAAAATAAATCCGAACAGATGTAGATAAAGAGAAACAAATTTGCCATGATATTGGGTAATTCCAAATTTGTAAGAAACACATATTATTGATTTGATATTGAGAAACCAAAACTGGCCAGTAGATGCAAATAGTTTATTGGGAACATTGTTCGCTACCTTATTATGTTTTATTTCTGAAACTGTAAGAATCAAAATTCACAGATTAATTGGCATTAAACTTTTTTTTTTAGAATTTTCCCACCCTTTATAATTGAGAGTCTCTAGAAGTTTCTAGAATCTGTGTCGGATATCTCCAAATATTTGCCTAGTGAATCGTGTTTACCATAGTAAGTTCACAAAACTACCACTCTTTCTATATTCTTACAAAACAACAAATTTGATTATTTAGCATAAAATTATAGAATAGTTATTTCTCTTATCGTATTATAAACGGCTTTCCGCGGATATAGAATGTACAATTATAAGATTAAAACTAGTTTTTTTAGCCCCGAGGTGCCGAAGGCACGGGCTAAAAAAAACTGGTTTTAATCTTATGATTGTACATTTTTATATT
>LS042126.1:3844-16564 GCA_900241095.1 Acartia tonsa | reverse complement strand
TTTGGGATAAAACTGTTTATATTGCAAGAAATATATTTTGAAAAATATCTTATATCAACAGATTTCATGATATTTAAGGAAAACAATTAAAAATTAATGGAGCTTAAAATAATAATAACATTAAATGTGTATAAAAATATCAAAAAGTTTTCTGAAATATCATTCAATCCTATGAAACTTAAAACTTTATGTACACAAAATAGTTTTTGATGGAGTAAATTTTCACAAAACTTTTTTAGAATTTTAAACTTTATTAATCATTTATATCTCCTTGTGCCAAGAAAAATATATCAATAATGGTTTATTGAATCTACAGCTCGTTCTTCCCCCCTAAAAAAATATTTTTCAATAAATGTTAAATAAAGTAAAATCAATAATCCACTTAATATAAAGAAAAAGATTTTACATTTCAAGCTTTGTGAAAAAATGCTCCAAAAAGGTTTAATTTTCATTGTATATACCTGTTATTGCAATTACTCCAGGGAAGGAGCAGATCCGAATCATTACCACCAGAAGCCCAGCTTTTACCTTGACCTAAAATAAGGTAACTCAATTCTAAATAAACAATGATATGCTTGTAATGTCAGATAATAGATGTAGAATATACGTGAGAAAAATTGTCTTTAATTTAGCTTGCTAACATGGAATTCATTTATTGGTAAGTACGTTCATCCATTTGGAGGGGAAGAGATGGAGTAAAGGGCGGAATCGTTATTCATTTGTCAGACAAAAAATCAACATATCCAGTAGAATTGCAATGGCAGCAAAAAATGTAAGATTTAATATTTTCATTGGACCTGTTAAGGTTTTAGGCTACTATTCGGAGGTTATAATGCCCCTAACGAAAGCTACCCTCCATTTCTTACATGATTAGTTCAACACCAACAATAACCACCTCTATATCGAAAGCTGCAAGATGCTGGAGGCAGAGCCGTCAGTTATATAAATGAAATGTTATACATTTAAAGGTATAACATTAAAATGAAAGTTGCTGCAATATTAATGAGGTTTCAGCATGTAAACTAAATGTCAAATAACAAAAAATCATGCCTTTATTTTTTTAGTAACGCAACTACTTTATGACAAAATATATCCATCAGTACAAGGTAACTTAGAAAGAGGAATAAGATACTATAATACTTACTAAAGGTACTAATAATAGAGACACCAAGATAGTAGATAGTCCTAGAGTTAAGAATACTGTATAGGAATAAGATACTATAATACTTACTAAAGGTACTAATAATAGAGACACCAAGATAGTAGATAGTCCTAGAGTTAAGAATACTGTATAGGAATAAGATACTATAATACTTACTAAAGGTACTAATAATAGAGACACCAAGATAGTAGATGATCCAAGAGTTGAGAACATTGTAGTAGAGACCAATACCAATCACAATTATCAACATGGAGTATCCAACACCTTAAAAAAAAATATTTAATTTTTTTATTGGGAAAATAAGATATGCTTTGGTGTAAGTGATATAGACTTTCCAATAGACATTTACTCTAATGCTTACTTTGTCTCTCAATTCTTCCTTGATGCTTCAGAAATTTTAATTTATGTAAAGCATTCAAAACAATATTATATAAGATTTATCAGAATCTAAATTATACTATGATTTTAACAAAGCATTTGATACAATACATATTAACAACTTAACTTAAGAACAACTCACCTTTAAATGCTGGACAAATTGACCATAACAGAATTGGCGAACTTTTGGCATACTAAAAAATAAAATCCTATTATATAAAGTAGTAAACGTTTTTTTTTGGTTTAAGCTTAGGATTTCAATATTAGCATAACTGATTGAGTTTAACTTTTTTCCAGGAAGATTCATGTAGGTTCCGGGTTGTTTTTAGGCTGTCTTATTTTTATATCAAAGCCATGGAATAGTTTTAGGATATTTTTCTTAGAAAATAAAGTATCAGGATGCCTTGGGCGCAGCCGCTAATAATAAATACATTTCTCACTAAAGTTGTATAAGTAAAATTCTTAATACTTTTTATTTCCTAATCTGAGTAGCTTAAAAAACATAATTAATAAAGATTGTTTTTAAGGATTTAAATAGGTGTTTTTGCTACGAAAAAAAATATAATTAATTATGGGCTGGTATTACAAATTTCATTATTTTAGAAATTATATTTCTACAGTAAACAACAATTTTATATCGTAAACTTTGTCAGGAAGAAACAACTGAATCTGTTAGATGATAACGTAATTTTTCTGCACCCGACATCTAGCGGATTTTATTTTACCTGTCCTAATGATAGTTCAAAATAGAACAGTGGTAGACCAGTAAACACAAGATTCAAGGCGTACGGAATCAGAAATGCACCTAAATGAAAATATCATATAGCTCTAAACCTCTACTAAAACTTTTTGAAAAAATCTTCAAATTTGTTTTGTAAAAATTATTAGTATTTTTCTGAAGATTGCGAAAGCATGAATCTTTCATATAAAGTAAAATTGTAGTTTTTACTATATAAAATCGTTATTATTAATAAAAAAAAAGGCCTTCAAATTAAGTTTCTGTAAAATCATAACAAAAAGTAAAGGATTTTTATTTCTACTTTTCATAATTCTACCAAAAATGTAATAAATATTATTCTTTAGTCAAAGAATAAAAAGTAATTAATTATAAAAACAAGGATGGTAACATCCATAAGTAGCAGAGCATAATAATCATGAAATGGAAAAACGGACAGAGTGATTCATATAGCAGATGTTAAGTTCAAATAACAAAGAAAAAAAAAAAATTTATTACGCTAATAAATAATGAATATTAGCCTAATTATTTATTATAGAATTTCGATATCCACAAATCTACGACCAAGTCATATATTGAATAGAAAATATATACTTCAGGCTAATTTAAGTTTCAAGGCCATTTTTAAATATAATGACATAGAATTTCTTTCAACTTAGTAATATTAATTAAACTTAAGACGGGTACTATGTTAATAATGCTTGCTTTTATATATTTAGAGCGTGTCCGTCTGATTGTGAAACGGATAGCTGATATCGTAGATATAAATATGATATACAGTTTTAAAGTAGAACCTAATAGGAGCTTTGCTGTAAATGAGAGCATTATAGGTACAGGAGTAAGCGAGATTTTCTGACAGACAGACACACACATCCTGTTACTTTCACATAAGGATAAACATATAGATTTTGATGTTTCCCAGGAAGAGAAGTAAAAAAGAACAGTTCACAGGGTAAAGTAAATATTTTCAATAATTTGTATTATAACTAGTTGCTTAGCCCCTAACCTCTGGGGTACGGTTGTGAGAGGTCGGGAAAATATCCTAAAACCGCCCCAAGATATTCATAAATCTTCCCTGAAATGTACAACCCAATCGGTACAGCCATTTCCGAGATCTTTGCCATCAGAAAAATCCTTTCTACATTATATCACAGGATAGGATATAGGTTAATTATTATTTAAAATAACTCAACTAAATGGGTTGCTATGTAGAATTTTGTTAAGGTTATAACAACGAAATTAATTACAGAGTTGCTGTGCTTGGAAAATATTGTATGTGAAACCAACTCAATGCTTTCTTTCTTTATAGTCAGGGATCATAAGGGAAAAGGCAATGTGATCAATAAATTTATGTCAAACCCCCAATGATGATATAGATTTACCCCTTTTGAAGATTAATATTATTGATTTAAATTTTGGCTACTTGAATGGAATAAAGTACCAAAAGATTTGGAGTCAACAAATAGAATAACATACCTTGGTTGAAAAACTTTGGGTACCAGTGTAATTTACAGTCCAATATCCCCTCCCTCCTTGGTATTTTATTCAACAGTTGGAAATTTCCTTTCTCATATTGGTATACAGAAATATATATGAATCTATATTTTGTATAAATATTATCATTTGCTATTTTGAAAGCAAAACTTTTCCACGTGGAGGATTTTGGTGTGAGTAACGGATAGCTATAAATATAAATAGGTCATAATAAAGTAGTCCTCTTGATTTAAAACCGCGTGTATTATTTTCAGAAATAAATCGAACAATTTTAGAGGCTTTTAATAAATCTTCATTGGGTAGTATAAGCTAGCAGAGTCCAAACTTTTCTACCATTAATTTTAATATTGACAGCAAGTGAAAATTTTGATGGCGATTCTTAGGACAAACATGTCGCTTTTGTGGCTGGATCTGTCTATGTTTAGCAGTATATGTATTATATCTAAAAGATATTTGATAAATGTCATAAGCAATGCTTGTGTACACGTTCGTTTTTCTGTCGGTCATAGGATGTAAGTTATACGTTCTAAAAAATAATATTATTAATACCTATTCCATTTATTTTCAAAAATTTAATTAATAATATTAATTAAGTTCTTTTTAAAGATCTTTTTTATAATCATATTCTTTAGAATTATATGAAAAATATTTGTATGTATTCTTCATATTCAATAACCTTTCTATTTCTAGTCAGTCTTTATAAGTTCTATGTAAATAAATTATTAATTAGCAGGATTTTTTTTATATGTTAGAGTTAGCTTTTTTTGCGAATAAAATTCAACATATGAATATTTTGAATATTTAATTTTTAGAAATATTTGGTGGTTTCCCTCAAAGTTTTGAGTCGATCATAGAAATCCCCCAAAATGATTTTGAGATAAAAATAAATTTTGGGGAGGGGGAGGGTAGTTTTTCGTTTGTTTGTTGAATACTTTAGGTTATGTTAGCTTATATTGGGAGCTATGTAGCCTTAAGGGGATTAGGCAAAGAAAAAAAAAACTAACCAGTTTCCCTTTTAAATTTAATTAAAAGTAAGAGGGGAGGGGTTAATGTTAGATAGATTGAAACTCCCCTCCATAACTGGACCAATACTAAGCTTCCCTGCAAAATTTTTAAATTATTACTTAGTTAAACAGACGATCATCCAACTACTATACCTTACTCAGTATGTTATATGTATGAAAAAATTCAACAAATAGGAAAGTTCCATTGATAAAAAATATTGATAATATTTTGAAATACACTCTATCATTGTGTACAATATTTTAAAGGTTTGCTTCAATAATTTTCTATTCTATATACAATATTTATGTTTTTAAAAGCGAAACTTTTCTATAATTAGGGTCGGTCCCTACGTCCGACGGCTAGATTTTTTCGTTAATTTAGGCATGTTAGAATTGTCCTATCGATTTCAAACTTTGCATTGTGATTCCTGTGGTAGTTAGGTACGATTTAGGAAGTGTAGCAACTCTATAATCACTACCAGAATGTCCGAACGTCCATTTTAAACATGTTGACTTTTAAACTTTTTTTTACAACTAATTTTTTTGTGATCTAATTATCCGATTGATCTGATTTTTGGTGTACTGATTTCTGGGACAACAAAGTTTAATATCATAAGCTAAGCAACTCTATAATCAAGATCTAAAAATGTAAGTATGTCCATAAACATTATCCTGTATCAAGCCGTTTTTCTCTAATTTACTTAAAATTTTGCTTCGACTCTAATATATTCATATTTTGATTATTCACTTCAGACACTATACAAGCGTTAATGTCTGTTTGTTCTTTCATTACAGAGCCTCGCTTTTATGGATGTTGTCATCCTTGTTTTCTCCATTTTTAGCTGTCGTGAGAAGGATTCATTTATGGGCTCGAACCGTGTGGTACCACCCCCCACAAATATGATTGCCATGGGGGTCATGCTTCCCCCTTCAAGGTAATCATTTTTACAATCCGTATTTTCAAGAAATTTATTTTGAGTATGGCTTCGAAACCGATTAGAATCCGCAGGATTAAAACCGGTTCTCAGCCATACTGAAATATAGCATTTAGTATTACAGACAATTTTGCCACAAATATTAAAATAAAAATGATAGAATTAATACCAGTTTTGTTAACCATAGACTTTGGGCCCCCGGGTTATAGTCTTTAATTTTTTATTTCAATATCCGCGGAAAGCTGTCTATGATACGATAAATAACTATTATTGCTCAATTGTTTTAACTCATTCTTGTAATTGCATAAAATGTCAGACACACATATCACTATTTAAATAATAAAATATTTTCTTGATAAGAAAGTTAGATAATTGTTATTTCTCACATCGTATTATACACAAATTTCCGCGGATATAAAATGTACCAGTTTTTTTAGACCCGAGATGCCGAAGGCACGTAATGCTAGACAATTTTTCAGCATAACGGAGAATCGGTTCTAATCCACCGGATATTAATCGGTTTCGAAACGACATGAAAATAAAATTATCTCATTTATTTGATAATTTACGCCTTTTTGACTATAACAAAACGTTTGAGTACTGACAAAAGATATTTTAAATTTTTATCTTCTTAATATTATAAAGAATTTAAATTGAATGCTTCATTTGTTGTGCATCAATAGTCCTCTTAAAATTTTCTAAAAAATCACAATTTTATAATATTACTTATTTTAGACAAATAGACAGCTGGAATCTAATGGATCTAGGAGAACTTGGTCCTTCGATGAGGTACAGCTATATACAGGGATGGGACATTTTACTGGTACCCAAGGTTTTAAAAATTAAAAAAAAATTGGGTGTTATTATTGAATTAGTTCTAAACTAGCCGTATCTACACTTTTAACCAATGATTTATATCTACTGGAGGGGTAATTATTGGGGATGTACATCAATAAATTTTCCATAGTCTTATCCCTTAAGATCCCTGATAAAACCACTGATTCAGGAAGAGGACAATAAAAGATAAAATAATCTTTTCACAAATTTAGCATATGAACAATTCTGTCTTTAATATCTTAAAGGTTTTTTTATGTGTTTGACTCTCATTCTGTGCTAGGCATTGTGTAAAGCACACATATATTAGATAACCATTTCTTTGACTTTAACTACATCTGACATAGTAGCATTATGAGATAGACAACGTCTCAAGGAGACTCAAACCTATCACCTTTGAAGCTCTTTATAGAATCTCTTAAATTAAAAGATGACGTCATACAGTGCAAATGAACAATGATAGGCTAATACACAGACTTAATTACCAATGGTAGGCCAATATGACGTCATATTTAAAGGCACTATAAAAAGCTCCACCATACACTACACTGTATATTGTTATCTATTTCTAGTTTACTATTCTTTTCACATATTGACTGAGCATGCCAAATACAAATAATATACACTCAAACTTTATCAGGGATCTAAAGGGATAAGACAATGGCCGATTAATTGCTGTACATCCCCAATGATGATTCACAAAATTACCCCTTCTGTAGATTAAAATTAGTGGTTGAAACGTTTTGACACTCCTATAAATCAAAATTCAATAAAAGACCCCAAAGTTGTTAAGCCAACGTTATTATAAAACTTTGGGGACTAGTGTAATAAACAGCCCAATGTCCCCTTCCTGCCTGAACTGTATAGTTTAGTATTGCCAAACTTTTACATTTTATTGTCAATATCTTATTGTCAAGAAATACTTTATACTTATTTATTTTCGCACTTTCACCTTTTTTTTATGATTAGAAACAAGTACAAATTTGTCCATAAGTTGGGGCAATTAGTCACAAATTAGTCAAACAATCACAAAATATGATATTTCCGTTAGTCCAGTTGTTTTGGAAGTTGTCAAAATAATAAAATTCGAAAATAAGGAGGGTTTTTAGTAATCGAGAAAATATTGATTCAATGCAATAGGTAATTAACATTTAAATTTTTTAGGTTAGGTTGGTATGTGCCCACTAGAATTGCCACCAGAAAGGACGTTGTTTGGGACCATTGGAAGTCTTACAGAAAAAGGTGAATATTAAAACATTTTTAAAAATCAATTATGGGAATTTAGCACCTTAAGAAATCCCCCCCTCCCAAAAAAATATAAAAAATTCTCTCCAAAACAGCCAACACACACTACAAACAATAATTTCCTAGCAGAAGTGTACTCACTCCGCCCATGGGGAAAATTTCTCAGGTGTAAAGGGTAAATAAATTTCATGACGCCAAAACCACCTACTACACCCTTCATTAATCGTTTAGGGGGGAGTAAAATTTTTCCGAGCTGGATCTTTAAATGTGTAGCCGTTGCCGCTGCCGTTGCCTAATAGCGATCTTTAAATCAAATTGGCTACGCGTGTAAATCACAACCACTTTTTGAATTTTCAGTAAAAATATGAAGAAAAAAATAATAATACCCTAAAAACTTCAAACATTTAAAAATCCATGTTTTATTGGCAGAACCGGCAGTGGCGACGGCTACGACTACGGCCACGGCTACGGCTACACATTTAAAGATCCCGCTCGGAAATGGGGGTGGGTGAAAGGAAATATAGCCTGTTCTCTGTAAATTTCCACACCAGAATTTAAAAAGAATTGGTGCCTTAAAATGTATTCTTGTACAATTTTCAGGACAATAATTGATAGCATATCCGTCTCAACTGACACAAGAAATTTCATTCTGCAAAACTTAGTCAATCAAGATGGAAGGTATTTACGTCTTTTTTATGGAGCTCAGCTGCTTTATAAAGAGGATTTTACTGTCTTTCAACGGAAGGATTGCTTTTCAAGTATTTTGGAGTAGATGCGTTTATAATAAAGTTTTCTTTTTCGGGGACTTAACAACTTTTGGGACTTTTATTGGATTTTGATTGGTTTGTTCAGTATGTTGGGTGTCCAAACGTTTCAACCACTATATGAAGTAATCTACAGAAGGGATAATTTTCTATATCTTCATTGGGCCGGGAAGTACATCAATTTATCGCCATTATCTTAACCTTTTAGATCCCTGACAAAAAATGTCTAAACCTAAAATTTAAAACACCTTACTGCGTAGTAATGATTGAAAATCAAAAATATAGTTTCAGCAGAAATTAATTTTTATAATTGAATAAAAGAATTTTGCTAAAGTCATCACTCGTATCTAAAAGCTTTCTTTAATTGCAATAATTTAACAATTATAAGATAATGTTTTTTTGGGGGGTGTAGCATCTCTATAAGCTTTTCAAGAATTACAATAGGCGTTTGATAAAAACAGGTTTCGGGTTATCGAGTTAAAGTTTTTAATTATAAGTTGGGATTTCAAAAAAAGTAATTTACATTTTTAAAAAATCAATGCAAAAAAAATAGCTCATTTGCCTAAAAAAACAAACATATATACATTGTTCATGTGCATTCTTATGTTTAGATAAAATTAAGTACAGTCATTTAAAGAATTGCCATTTCTATGGATTTACTTATTATACAATAAATTTATATTTGATGACTTTGAAATTTATACAATGAATGTACAAAATCAAATAATATTGCGCAGTTAAATTCAAAAATATTTATTATCAATCATATCAAAGTTTGATTTATAATGAATTGCAATAAATTTGTATACATTTAACAGTTAGGAGGTTTAGTCCTTTTTTTATAGAAGCAGAAATATAATCTATGATTACGGTTTTGACCCTCTAAAAAACGATCAATCTATTTTCCCCTCTCTTGGTAATATCATAGGTTTAAAGCTATATTATAGGAAAGTACAACAAATAGCCTAATACCAACGCAGGACCAACTTAAGAATGAAATGATAATAAAAAATAATAACACACTAACTTTAAGACTTACTATTTTCAGTATCTTGCTTTAAACATCATGTCTTTCATCAAAGGAATAGGAACGAATTTGATGATTTTATTTCAATTTATGAAAATTTTATTTTTGATCTGTAAATTTAGGTTAAGCAATGGTTTTTAGATCCACGCAGGTTTAGAGCTCATAGCATAGGCTTTCCTCGCGTTTTAAAAATTGAAAGTACGGTTGATTTTTCATTGAGTTTACTGCGCGGTTGTTAGAAACAAATTTTAATTTCTTTTGTATAACTCTGTACCTAAGAATTAAAAATAATAAAAATATTATTCTAGTTATTACTGCTCTGGTCCAGTGTGCAAGGAAGGGATAAGTGTCCACGCTAACTGTCCAGATTTCTGGTCTGACTGTGCCCTCCTTATTACTGATTATCCAGGTATATATATAAGTGTCCACGCTAACTGTCCAGATTTCTGGTCTGACTGTGCCTTTCTCATCACTGATTATCCAGGTATATATATAAGTGTGCATGCTAACTGTCCAGATTTCTGGTCTGACTGTGCCCTCCTTATTACTGATTATCCAGGTATGTATGTTGCTGTTTTTATTTCACTTTCTTCATTTGATAAAACGAATGTTCTTACAATTGGTCAGCAAATTAGTTCAACTAGCCTTCCTTTTTTGGTCAATTATAAACTGACTCTAATATGACCTTGTTAATTTACTATTACTATTTTTCTTCTTTCATATTTAATATTTTTATTATGATTTCAGTTCAATCTTCCCTGTTTACATCTCAAGAAATTCTCAACCATATCAATGGTAAGGTTTTAATTCATTAATTTTGCAAAATTAAGGAAAATTTTAATGCTTTATATTTTTACTAGCGGCTGTACCCCTAGCATCTATATGCTCTGTATTGGTTGAGGGAAGAAAAGAAAAATAGCCTCAATCCACCCCAAATCTTAAATCTAAAGTAACTTAGGCTAAAACCATCTCCAAACCAAAGTCACGCTTCTCTATAATAGAGAACTCTACTGATTCTGTAGTTATTGAGATCATAAGTTTCAGACAAAACACCTTCACTACTTTAATTAATGGGAAGTCAAAAGACTAATTTTGTATCGTAATATTAAAAACTACCGTACAAAAGCATACATATTGTCGTAATTAAACGTGGAAAAGTTTGAAGAAACAATAAATATATAAGCATAGATATATAATCCAGACAACTACCTGGCCCAAGTGGTGGAGACCCTTTCGTCTGTTAGCAAATTGCTTTCTGTTCTTTTGTAGTGGCTAGGCTGTGTTTACATTTCCGATGCTATTGGCTGATTCCAAAGATACTATACAAAATTGGGACTGAGTGTTACACATAGCTCATGCCCCTCTATTCTTTTACTTTAATGAGTTTTTCTTTGAATAAAACATTCCTCACCGCGCAATAGAAAGTACAAAAAAACATGTATGTATGTAAATTTTCAATTTAAAACTAAAACTACCGGAAATTGTGCTTGATTACTTTACTTTGTACTGCAAATACTTATCCAGGGAGGGAGAAGACAATGGGCAGTTTATTGCACTAGTTCCCAAAGTTTTATATGAAGTTTTCTTATTAGCTGGCTTAACAACTTTGGGGAATTTTATTGAATTTTGGATGGTTGGTTCAATAAGTTGAGTATTCAAACGTTTCAACCTCTAATTGTAATCTACATAAGGGGTAATTCTGTGTGTTATAAATGTGGATGTACATCAATTTATCGGCCATTGTCCTATCCCTTAGATCCCTGACTTTTATCTCAATGCAAAATTAGATGACCATCCTGTTAAACTTTGGAGTAATATGTTAACATGCAATTTAAATATAGTTTGTTTGTCGACAATTTGGAATACAGAAGTTGTAATGCTAACATAATATTGACATTTTTGTGATAAAAAAATCCAAAATATGGGAAATATATTACGCCACTAAAAGATGTACCATATAATTAATTGCGTGATCAGCTATTTACAAGGGGAATGTAAAACCATTCATGGATCTATTAATTCTTGTTTTAATTTAGCCACTGGCGTGTACGTGCTACCCGTGTATGTTGGAGATAATATTGAAAAAGTTACTGACTACATGGAGGAGAATAAAGTAAGTAATAATATTTATGTTGGAGATAATATTGAAAAAGTTACTGACTACATGGAACAGAATGAAGTAAGTATGATAATAGTTATTTCTCGCATCGTATTATAAACAGCTTTCCGTGGATATAGAATTTACAATTAAAAGATTAAAACCAGTTTTTTTAGCCGGTGCCTTCAGTGATTGTACATTTTTATATTCGTAGAAAGCTGGATATGATACGATGCTATCGTTTTTTCGTATGGATGAGAACTGGTTCCTATCCACCGGATTCGAATAAATACGAGAAAAATTATTAATTTCTTTCTATTATTTCTATTTAAAATCACTAGCGAATGCTCCTCTAGCATATAGGGACTCTATATTCGAAGACGGGTGGAAAACAGGAAAATAGCCTACAACCGTACCTACCCAGCCATTTTATAAAAATAAAATGCCTAAAACCATCCCAAACCAATATGTAGCTACACGGTAAAGGAGGACTATATCGGTTCAGCGGTTAACGAGATCCTTCGCTACAGACAAAAAAAGCTTATTACTTTATATATTAGGATGTATTTTAAAACTAAAATTGCAAAATCATGGATAGGAATCATGAAAAGGAGATTTTGAGAGCATTTGGAAAAATCAAGAATCACGAAATCTTTTTCACATAATTTTTATTTATTTTTAAATACATATAATTTGTAGCTTGACTGACAAACTGACGGACAAAATTAATTACATACTAGATGCTCATTTGTACAGGATATCTTTACCAAAAATGACTGATGGACAGACAAAGTGAATTATAGAGTAGCTTCGCTACTAAATATTGTAAAATCTAAAACTGTTAGTAATAAAGGATCTAATCCTAACCCAAGATTTTTTCAATGTTTTATTTTTTATGTTTTTTTTTATTTTAAGGAATTTTACATGCTGCTAGCTCCACATCCATCCACCTATACAACTAGATATAATTATACTCAAGTTAGTATTATTATATTTTACATGCTGCTAGCTCCACATCCATCCACCTATACAACTAGATACAA
>LS042123.1:2712-13447 GCA_900241095.1 Acartia tonsa | reverse complement strand
CTAATAATTTTTATTGTGTCCTAACTTGATTTACAACCCATAAATTGTTATCATTCATATATAAATACTTTTAATTCACTTCATAATATTTAGTATTAGTAATGTTCTGTCATCATTTGGAAATTAAATTGTAAATTATCAATGATTGTTTATGAATATTTTTTCTATTACTGTTTAAGATCAAAAACTATTTTCTGAGCCCATAATTGAGTTTATATATATTGTATATATTGCTCTGCAAATTGGCAATATGCAGTAATTTTTGAAACAAAAAATTAAAATATTTCAGAAGCACACAGAGAGAGCTAAAGCTTGGAAAACAAAAGAATGAAATTTAAAAAATCCAAGAAACAGGTGAACAAACTTAGTAAATTAATATTCACTAGCGGCTACGCCCCTAGAGGCCTCTAGTGGCACTTTAAATTGTTGTTTTTAGTTTTAAATTTCTAATTTGAAAAATAATTGTCTATATTGCGTTCAAGTCTTTACGCAAATTTTTTTTTCTCCATTTTTGTGATTTCTCTTGGGAAGGTTGTGGTACTCGCCCCCAAAATAGTTCTAAACCTTCCCAGGACCTATGAGAAGCTACCCTGTTAGTGAGAACCCGATCGGTTTAGCGGTTAGCGAGATCCTTTGGTACAAATATGCAAACACACAGACGAACAGATATCCTGTTACTTTATTATAAGGATTGCATTTTTACATTTGAACAATTCTTACATAAAGTTAACATGACCTTTATCTGTCTGTTTATTTATCTTTCTGTCTGTACCAAAGGATCTTGCTAACAATTGAACCGATAAACTATTTTGCGGGAGGGTACCACCGCCCTCCCAAGAGAAATCGCCCAAAAACTTAAGAATATAACCATCGCCATCTACATTTTGGGTAAACAGTTGATCTTAACCTAAATTTAAAAGGAATCATTGCGTTCCGCTAGAGGCCTCTAGAAGCATAAAAATAAAGAAGAACAAAATAATTATAATACATAAAAATTGCTTAGTGGACCTTAATTGGATGTAAAAACCTAAGAATCCTTGGTGAATTTTACACAAATATTTTTTTTCTTTCAAAAAAGTTTATTTATGTGAGGGAAGGTTGGTTCTCAAATGCTTTTGGTGGGATTTTGCTAAATGATTTTTAAAGGAACCATGCAAGAAATATATCGCTTTAACTGCTGAAAGACTGCCACGAGTAAGACCCAATACCAAAAATTTGAAGCCTCCAGCTTCAATAACAAAAAAGTTATAGACATTTCAAAATCATATTTTTAGTACAATGAAAATTTTGAAAGTTTTTCATTGCTAATAATAGAATTTTCATTATTTAAATACGTTGCTCAAAAAGAAAATTATAAGCTTATTTAAACTGAAACTTAGGATGCCAGTAACTGATAACATTTTTACAATATAACACTCTTCTTTATAGTCAAAATCATTAAAAAAAATTCAGTTTAATTTGCGTTGTATTGAGAGCACTGTAGCGTGAGAATACCAGCCTTTAGGATTTCCAGCCAATCAGAGGTCTGAGTCTGCGCTAAGTCCGCTGAACATCTAATCACTGCTGAGCATCTGTATTACTTACATTAGTTTTATTTTTTCCCACTATAATTTTACGTTTTTAAATGCAATTTAAACCGAATTTTTAAAAGACATTTTGACCATAAAAAGGGGTGTATTTATTGTAAAAATGTTATCAGTTACTGGCAGTCTAAGTTTCTGACCAAGATAGGCTTTTAATTTTGTTTTCAGACGACGTAATTTATTATTGAAATTTCCATCATAAGCAATGAAAATCTTTCAAAATTTTTATTGTACTAAAATAACCATTTTGAAATGTCTGTAACTTTTTTAATATTGAAGCTGGAGGCTTCAAATTCTGGGTATTAGGTCTATTTGTGGCAGGCTTTCAGCAGTTAAAGCGGGGTAATTCTTACAGGGTTCCTTTAAATATGACTTTTAAAAATCATTACTTGTTTTTTTTTGTTTAAGGATATAACACTAGAAAATTATGAATTGGAAACACAGGGGGAGAGAAAAAGGAGATTAATCTCACTTTACATTGTCCACTTCTCTATGTTTGTTGTCTCTTTAGGCATAAATATCATTTCCTTACTTATGATAATTAGCTGATATAGATATGATTTAGAAAACAAAGTTTATATCAAATAGATGAATAGTAGAAGATCAAAAATAGACTTAATTAGAAGAATCAGATAGATGGAAAATATTAAGAAACTTATTATTTTATAACATGTGTAGATTGTTAGATTATCAAAAACTAATAAAAAATAATTCAATTCATCCTGAAGCAATGGCAATAAGAAAGCAATATTGAATTTTGAATCCATTCACATCTCCAGAGCACTACATCTCGAGACCTAGACCTTGTGGAGAATTTTGGGGTATAGTCCTATTCGTGGCAATCACACTGAAGGGGCGATTCGTCGTATTTTTAAAATGGCTTTTGATAGGTTATTTTAGGTTAGGTTAGGTTATATTGGGTTAGGTGATTGCCCCGAAGGATTAGAGCCCCACGCATGGGCTATAAACAGATGAAAAGCTACTGTGAAAATACATGAAACGCCCCTTAAGGGGCGTTCCCAGGAAAGGGACTATACCCGAATTTTGTTATATCAGATTAAAAAAGAACAAACCATCTTAACCTTAGATTGAAAAATATATTTGTTATTATAAATGATATTTAATTGTGAGGTAGCAGTATTATTTTCACAGGAGTATACCCTTATCTTTTAAACGTAAGTAATTTAATTAGCAATTTAATTATATGTAAATAAATAATCAAATTATGTTCACAAGAAAGTAAACAATTTAAGTTGCCAATCTGTTACATCATATTATTTATGTTTGTCTAGCAAGTATTTGTAATTGGTCGGATCAATTTTTTAGGAAGCTTATCATAAGTCATAGGCTATTTGGCTAAAACTGAAAACTACTAAAATTCCTTTGACACTTTTAAATTATATCAAAATTTCCAGCATTGTTTAAACTCTTTTAAATACAAGCAATTAACTATTTTAACAACATGGCAATTATATAAACAAGTAAAACTATTTACATAACAAACATATTTCAAGTTTAAACTAGATAACAATGTAAATACTTTTTATTTCATTGTTGAAATATATTGATTACTTTTTTTTATTTTCATTAGAGTACCTTTTAGAGTAGACTTTTGCATTTTATAATTCATAATGAAATAATTTAAAAAATTTGCTGAGAAACATTGCATGATATGGATGAATAAAAATAAATCAAACATCTTTTTAGCATAGAAAAGACAATGTCCTGAAGTAATACCAACTTTAATATAATTATCTTTTTATCATTGACTAAAATTATTATTTAGCTTGAGCCAGAAGTTGGTTTGGCTGAGTATGGTATGGTTGTAGCTGCAGATGCAGCCGCTCAGATGGTCTTCTCACCTATCTTTGGTTTCATTACGGACAGGTATGTCAGTTCAAAAATTTCTTTCTCTTGCAGCATTCATAAAAATCATACATTTTTAGCTATCCCTGATGTTTTAATAATGTTTGATCACCTTAGGTGTTTGTTTTTGATTATTCTATTACTCTGATTATTATCTCTAGGAACGGTTCATAAAAATGTAGACCTAGACTTTTATGGCAAGTTTCAAAGCTCTTACATCACAATTATTGCAGATAACTAACCTTTTGATTTTACTACCCTTGTCTGAAGTCCTTACTGTGTAATAATGAGTTGTGCCTGTTTTGAAAAAAGACATTTTTGTACATAGCAGCAGTAGGATCATCCTGTAATACCTATAATTATAACTTAGTTTGGAACCCGATTCTAAACCATTTACTCCATGACGCTTCAAATTTGAATATTTGCTACTTCTACCTAGGAATTAATTGTACTTGTTAATTTTTTAGATTGAAAACAGTGCGGCCTGTAGCACTTGGCTCCTGTGTACTTTTCTCTGGTGGAAATATTCTCTATGCTCTTGTTGGAATTTTTCCAAGGTAAATAAACTAAATTATTATCTATAGAGCACATCCTACAGATGTATAGGTAACTGACTGATGAAACCACTAAGTTCTTTGAACCTATTGCACAGTTTAGCAGTTAATTTTTAGAAGACTTTCCTGGATAGCTAATAACTGTGCTTCTTAAAATTAGCAAAATTTTTGATGGTTAACATACCCTCTCAAAAAATTTTATTAAATTTTATCTGAAATAGAGGTGATTTCCCTAAAAGTTCCTATCAATCACCAAATCTTCCCCCCTTAAAAAAATATTTTAAAACAAGGGTTTGGGGTAGGTTAGTTATTTCTTTATATACCTCCCTATGCTCGGCAATTCTGTACTCAAATACAACCTTACTTAAAGTAACAAACAAAAACAAAAAAAATATAACTACCATTTTTATTTTCAATTAATTTCAAAATTAGGAAGGGGGAGGGTCTCTCCTCGACTAGGCACTTTAAGGAAAAATTGCTAAAAAGATTAAACCTTCTTGCAACTGTATAGAATTGGTCCTGTGACTAGATCCAGAGTTTGGATCATGTTGGCTGCCAGGTTCATCGTAGGAATCGGCACAGGTAATTCAAATTTCAATATAATTGCTAAAAAAATTGCATTTTGATAATTATCAACTACTCAAATGAACCAATATTAGCAATTTTATGATAAATTATGTCATACTATTTGTTAGACTTGGTTAATTAGTGTACACAATTTATTTATTTTTATTTATTAGTCATATGTTAGCAATAACTAGTTTGATTTCCCCAAAGCATTTAATTTTAAAAAATCTTCGTCTTGTAGATATTTTATTTTAAGTTGGACGAATAATTGTCTCCATATACAATATAATTATACATAGATTAGATACTTTACTAAAACATTTCTAATTTCAGCAATCAACTCAACATCTCGTTACTATGTTTCTATGGCCACAAAGATTGAAGAAAGAACCTCCCACATAGCTCTGCTCTCCCTATTCCAGACTCTTGGCTTCATTGTGGGCCCAGGAATACAGGTATAAATAGTTTTTTTTTCTCTTACTCTACCTCCAAATGTTATATTCTTTTCTGCTCCATAAATCTAATGGCTGTTTTTATGCAGATTCCACTGACCAATAAGTATCTTATTATTTTTAGGATTTAAGACCAATAACTTCAAAACTCACATGTTCTGATCACATTTTTTGCTTTGCTACCTACACATGTTGAAATCCTTTCTTCATTTAATTTTACTTGAACTTACTAAACATTACTTTCAGACTGGACTGGCCCCTCTTGGTCATAAATATATCCCAGCAGATGGAGGCTTGATTTTTGACATGTACACTTCTACAGGGTAAGAATTTTAATTAAGTTAGTATAATATGTCAGAAACAATTATTCTAAGATATTCCAACAGACAAATATATGGCTAACTAGACTTTAATTTTAAAACTCAAGCAAATGCAAACATTAATTAATTATAAGCATAATACAGAAGACTAATCTACATATTCATTCTCATTATGAACATTTACTCAGCACCTCCAAAGGTTCTCTACACAAAGGTATATCAAATGAGATATAATTGGTTGATAACAAGTCTTTTTATTGTACATAGATGGATTGGAGGAATATCAGGATGTTTGTGCCTGATCCTGTATCTTCCAGGAATCTTCACAGAGAAGTACATTGCTGCTAAGGAGCTGGAGTATAAGAAAACCCACAAGGAGGCCAAAGAAGCTGAGGCAGCTGCTAAAGAAACAGAAGCGGCAAATGCAGCTGCAAAAGTCAAACACAGGTTAAAACAAATTAGTTTTATTTCTAATTTGTTAGATTTGAACTGAATAAAATTTGTAAAATATTTTATTTGGCATTTAGAAAAATCTCTCATATGGAAATTGGACCTTCAATTGAGGAAACCAAGAAGGAAAATCCAAGGAAACTGCTCAAATCATATTCAAGAATTTCTGTTGTTGATGGAGCAGTCAACTTTAGTCGTAAGCTTTATTCGTTTTTAAAAGAAAAAGATATTAAGGTCTTTAAGATTCATTTTTATAAAGAGGTCTATGCTTGTAGTATTGTAAAAGCAATGAGATACACTTACATTAAGAAGACAAAGAAAAGTTCTGAATAAAAAATGCTCTTGATTATAATAATTTTTAGATTTGGAAGAGTTAGAGGAAATAGAGGAAGAATCAGAAGCTTCAGATGATACCAACAACAACAAGAAAGATCAAAAAAAAGAGAGGGTAATTAAAAAATCTTGGAAATGGTCCGTAACAGTTCTATAAGATGTTTGTGCTATTTAAGAGACAAAATTTAGTTAACAAATTACTTTAAACAATAAATATTTTAGAAGATGGCTCCTATCCTACCAACAATCACCTGTACTTACAACAATTTCTCATTCATGATGAACTTTGTATTGTTAGGTAACATTTTTATATTTTTTCAACTATTTTGAGAAATACTATTAATTGAGTATATGTGAATTAAGTGCAGTCAATATTTTTTTCCTTGGAATAATATTGCAGTAACTTTACAAAAGATAGCTAAATAATAATTCATAATCAAAAAAATCATTTTATCATATTAAATTGATAGGAATCGCACTTTCCATATTCATAAGAAAGAATAATACAACTTTAAAAGGAAAGCATTTTCCTTTTTGTCTGCTATTTTGATAAACAATGGAATAAAATATAAAATAACAGGAATAAATGTATTAAGAAAAAAGGATTGAAATATATTTCAGTAAGATTACAATATTTGAGGAAAGCTAATTCATACTACAAAATCACAAAATTAAAGATTTACTTAGTCTTTATTCCTAGTTCATTCATAAACATTATTCAATACTATTTTTTTGCAATATAATTTTTTTTGTATTTAGTATCATTTTTATGAAAGTTGTTGAATATGAGAAGAAATGTAGAACATGTTTTTACCTACATTTATTTTTATATTTTAACATTTTTTTCTTTATTGGCAACAATGTCTGTTGAGACATAAAATTTATTCAAATACTTCTTCCTGTTTTATTTCTTTAAACGTAGATTTGTTGCAGTTTTTGTCATTTGTATTCTAATAAGACTAAAAGCTACTGTTTTAGTACAGCTTATTACAAAAATAATAGTTTTAAAAACCGGATGTTTTTAGACATTTCATATGGAGAAAATACACTTTTCAGATAAATGGCAATTAAAATCATTATTTATATTATAAAAGGTTACTACTGCACTTATATTCCAAAATTTTATTGGTTTTAGTGAAAATTGACTGCACTTAATGTGGATTGTTGATACCTGCTTGAAGAATCATCTATTAATTAAAAGTAATTGACAATCCATTCAGAAACAATTGTAACTCCATTGGCTATGGATATGTGGGGTTGGACCCAAGAGGAAGCTATTGTCAACATTGGTAATCTACTTTTTATAATTCTAATCTTATAAAATACAAAATAATCTCAATTCATTAGTCCCATAAATTAATTTGTTGTTGATTAAAATTATTAAAAAATTTGAATTATATTCCATAAAATCTTAAAGGATTTGTTATGATTGGTGGAGGAGTATTATCCTTATTTGTTTTTGCAACAATTGGCCCTCTGTCAAAAAGGTATATTTTCATACAAGTTAAAATTTCCCTTTTTAAAAAAAAACCTTTATATTAATATAGATATATAGTTTAATTGCAAGTAAATAATCTGCTTCAGATTTAATGAGAGAATTCTGTTGTTGATAGCTGGTATTATTCCCATGATCTTAGGTAAAACTTCCTGAATTTTAGAATCTCTATTAAATAACTAAAATACCTGATTATTTTCATAAATAACATTCTGATTTCAAGAACATGGACTCTAGAAATAACAAATATTATTTTGACTTTTTTTATTAGGAAGAGTAGTAATGTTACCCTTCCCTGGAGCTGGCTATCCTCCAGTTGCTTCTGTAAGTAATCTTGTATTTAAACTTTTCAATTCCCAGAAAAGGAAAGGAAATACCCTTTATTAATGAGAATTTTATGAAACATGACTATGAAAATCTACATCATAATTTTTGCAGGGTTTGATACCTGGAGGAGGAGGTAGTAACAATGTAACTACAACTACTGCTTTTGATACAACGGCATTTGAAGACTATGATTATGACTTGGGTAAAAAAGAATTTATTGACCTTAAAATAAAATAAATATCTAATGATCAAATCTAGAAATACAATTTTATGTACATATTGTATATTGACTGCAATACCAGTGATATATAAAAGTTAACAATTTTAGTTGTGGAATCAGTGAATGAGAGAGCAGCTGCCATTGCCCTAACTACTGGATGTGGCTATGATTGGTGTAGTGAAATACCAAAGGTAATTATTCTACAAATACTTACATATCAATTATACAAGAAATAAAATTTAAGATTATTAAAAATCATTTTAGCTCATCATTAAATGTTTTCTCAAATTTTTAAAGATTACAGTGGCACAGTTCATGATTGGATATGTTTTTGCTACTCTTGGTTATCCATTCTGTGTTGCTCTCAATGCTTCTATTTACTCGAAGGTTCTAGGTGATATACCTCAGGTGAAAATTTTTGCTTAGATTCTTTATTTAGAGATTTATCTATTTAATAGTTATAAATAAAGCCTTTGCTATATTTTTAGGGATTTTGGCTTGGGCTTTTAACTACATCTGGAAGTTTATGTAAGTATTTTTTTATAGTTTCTAAAGCAGGTGAAAGAAAATTTACCCTACTGAGGGGTCAACTGTAATCATTTTTCAGCCCGAGTGGTTGGACCTCTTGTAGTGACTGGAATCTATGAAAATTATGGAACCTACCTAACTTTTGGTCTTGTCACAGGAATAATTCAATAAATTTACATCAATGAGATTTCAAGGCTAAATTGATTTTAAATATTTTAAACGTTACTATTCATAGAACTAGTGGCTTAACCCCTGTTAGTCATATTGGCTTCGCCATAAGATTGGATGGGGTAACCCAATCACTCAAACTACACAATGGAATGCATAGTTTAAAAGTATATTTTTACACAAATGATCCATTATTTTCTAAACACAATGTAACATTGATTTACCTGGATCCCAGGAACCCTGGTACTGTCTGGAATTATAACCTTGATCAGCTACAAAAAGCTTGTTCCACCAGTCACAAATCATTAATCAATTTATGTTTTTAGATATATTTTATTTTTATAGGATTTCAATATTTAATAAATATACAATAATAATACATTGATGTTTTCATTACAAAATTCATAATATTACAATTCAGCAACAAAGAATATCCATTTATTCTAAATATCTACAAGAATTAGACAAGATTTTTATTTTCATTTATTTTGAACAATAATAATTTAAAGGTGCATTTTTTCTTCATAATTTTGTATGAACTCATAATAATTTCATAATTTAAAGCATAGAAATAAATAAGCATAAAAATTACATACTAGTAACTTATTTTGTTTTGAAATTATTGATGATTTTTCATCAACTTTTGATAAGCTTAGACAGTTATTTTTACTGTAACACTCTAAACTCTATTAATACCATATGAGTAATTACCACTCTTCATCTCCATCAGAGAAAACATCATCCTCATCATCAGTAACATATTCAATAACAAACTCTGCACTACTCTCATCTTCATCACTGTCCTCTTCAATAGTTTGGGGTACCAGCAGTCGTCCTGAACAACATTTATATTTGATTTAATAAAAAAAAATATTTTGAACCTTACAACTGATAGAATCTGTAGAAATGAAAAAAAATAAAAGATTGTCATTGTATTGTAATAAACTAGCGGCAACTCCCCTAGAAGCCCCTTACCCTCTCTCAAAATAGTTATAATCTTCCCTGGGCCTATGAGAAAGTACATGGCAAAGTAGAACCATATGAATCAAGTAGCAAAATCCTTTGGTACAACCAGACAAAAGGACATCATGTTATTTTTAAACAAGGATAAATAACTTACCAACAGCACTAGCAGTTGTTGATTTGCTGAGACTAAAACTGACCTAAACAACACTATAATCATTATAAATTCACAAAAAAATAAGAAATTGAAAGAAAATTCAAACTTGACCCACCCTGCACCGGAAGGGGAGAAAGTCACTAAAAAATCAGTTACGTGACGTCATTAAATGAGGGATTATCCATCTCTTTTCGAAGTGTTTTTCTTTCCCACTTCTCCACTCATCTCCCTCATTTTTATTACGTCATGTGTCTGATTTTTGAGTGACTTTCTCCCCCTACCACTTTTTGCTGTATATTGTTGCTATGGGTATCTTTTCCTTAATTATTTATTGAACATCCCTCCATTTATTTTTCATCTACTTGCAAGAATATCATGTTTACCTGGAAGCTGGATGATGATCTGGCCAAACCAGTTTTACCAGCTTTACACAGTTTTCCTTCACACAGGATGGTTGGCTTCTCCACTGAGGGAGCTAGGCCTCCTTCTCCACCCTAAAAAAGGATTATAAAGAATTCAAATTAAGTGCCTAGAAAACATATAAACCTCCTTATTTTCAAATAAATGTAATATAAAGGGGCCGAAGTTTTCTTTGCTTATGCTAAACCGCTGCGCCAGTACTTTCACTTTGGGGCCTATATATGCGATGCCCTTACCTTGGGGGGGGGGGGGGGTGGGGCCCGTGGACCCAATAAAACGCACAAAAACCGGCCAAAAGTAAAAAAAAAAAGGCATTTACCCATTTCTTTTTT
>LS042121.1:1024-12883 GCA_900241095.1 Acartia tonsa | reverse complement strand
AAAAAAACTAGTTTTAATCTTATACTTGTACATTCTATATCCGCGGAAAGCCGTTTATAATACGATGCGAGAAATAACTATTCTAGAATAAATATAGAAAGTTGAGATGAATAATCACTCAACTAGACCAATAGGAACATATTTTAGGAATTATCCGACTATATTATTGGTTAGGTAGACAATATTTAATTTCTTTACTTAATGTAAACAAAAATTTTAGTTGGACGGATCATGGTATCTAGAGTAATACATCTATTGTTTGTACATTACATATAAGGCTCCATACGGTCAAAACTACTATAAATTGTCAAAAGCTATTATAAAATATATTTGTTTTTTAAGCTTGAAAGATAACTACAGATGCTATTTTAATTAACCATTCACCTCTCCTTTGCAGTTAAAGGAGTACAGAGAAAAAACTATGAAATATAAAAAGAAATATTATTTATTTTGGTCACCAAATACTGGATTTGTAAATGGCAGTCCCCCCTTTCCATCCCTGCAATTAAAATCAATTTTAATTCTGAAATTACAGTTTTGTTGTTATTTTTAGATCGCCTAGAGTCTAAGTTAAGTGTAGACAGCGAGGATAACAAATCACTGAGCAGTATTTCAAACCATTATAATTCATCCAGTTCTAGCCCCACTTCGGTCAACGGCGGGGTTCCCTCTCACAGGTTAGGTTTCATATGTTATTGAACCATGCATCAAAGAATTTTGGACTATTTTACCAACTCCTTAGTTGCATGAATTGAATTTAAACTTAAATTAAATAACCTAGTATTTTTTTATTCTAGGATAAAATTTGTTTTAAAAGCATGTAATTAAAAGAGTTTTTAGGTGTATCTAAAAAACTGTCTGATAGGTAAAATGTAATGATTCATACGAATATATTTCATGCTAAACTATAATTATCATAAGGGACATTGCCTTTTTATTACACTAGTCCCTAAAGTCTTATGCTAACGTTTTCTTATTCGGATCATTGGCTCAACAACCTTTTGGACTTTCATTGAATTTTGAGTGGTTGGTTCATTTATTTTCCAAATTGTTTGAACCACTAGGTGTAATCTACAGTAGGGGTAATTTTGTGTTTTATCATTGGGGATGTACATCAATTTATCGGCCATTGTCTAAATTCCTGTATTATCATACTCTACAAAAAATGTTTTAGGGTTGACTTCTGCAAGTACCTCAACCTTTTATCTAAAGACATATCAATGACTAAAACAAATTTTAGGAGGCTAGAAAATAAATCAACAGGATGCTTGGAGACAAATCACTCAGCTTTCTTTCAAGATCATCATGAATCAAGGTTTAATTTTGTTTTTATCTTATAGTTACTATAAAATTTACTAGTTTATAAACCTCTAGAACACTTTAGTTACACATTAACACGCCTTTATGTTATATAGTAGCGTCTTCTATATGATATATTAATTATAAGAGTTATTTTATCTAAATAATAACGTTTGAAAAGATTTACTCCATATCATTGCATAAAGTGCGTTTTTTTCTTGTAATATTTATGTAATTGATAATTAGCAAATTAATCTTCAATTGAAATATCCCCCTGTCAACATTTCTTTTGTTTAGTAATAAAAGAGTTGTAAGAAAACAGCACAGCTTCGATGGTCCCGGCTATAAAGCCCCTGTGTATAACACAAACACAATGGCAGCTACCTCAAGCCACAGCTATCAAGATAAGCTGCCAGCTGCTGCTCATTCTGCAGCAGCTAGAAGCAGCAGCAGCCAGGAGAATAAGGAAGCAGCTTCGATGTCGTCAGACAATGGAGGTCATCCCAAGTCGGCTTCGTCTGTTGAGGACATTATGAGAAATAGGTAGATTAATATTGTTTTTAGTATATATTTTCCCCCTTCAATATATCCACGCATATTCCTATATCCATTACTGAACTATTTCTGTATTTGTATTAGTGTTGGTACGAGTAGACTGAGAAAGTATTTGAACGGATCAGCTGCAGTGCCAACAGACCTTGAATCACCATCTCTGGTTTTAGGTAAAAATAGCACATTACCCTAGAAACAAGGATGACATTGACAACATCCAAAAGTAGCGAAGCACAAAAAAATAAACAAATCAACAAAACAACAAAAAAACAACAAAACAACAAAAGCACAAATAATATGGAATGGAATATCGGACAAAGTGAGTTATAGTGCAGATGTTAAGTTGTCATAAAAAGAAAAAAAGAGATTTATAAGTAACCTTTAAAAAATAGGTATGTTCATGTCTTTTGAAACAGGACCGACAGACAGATGGACAAAATGATGTATACTGTATAGATTAGATGCGAATTTGTCATTGATATAAATCTTCACTGGAAATTGCGTTATGAAATGGCGGATAGACTAAGTAAAAAAAGAAGCTTCGCATCTTTAAAAACATTATGGGCTAGAAACATAATAAATAAATAAAATAACGGATTTTTTCGGTATAAAATGTAGGTATTATATTTATTGTTATTATTAGATAAGAATGGTAGATCACGAAGTGAAGAACCAAGAAAGAGGAACATTAATGCACAAGGTATATAGTTTTTAGTAGCGAGCTACTCTATAATTCTCTTTGTCTGTCCATCCGTAACGCTATGGGGAAAAAAAGATTTACTCAGCTGTCATTCAAGATAGACAGATGCATTTTTTTGTGAAGATTTTCTCTTTTTTTGAGCATCCAGTATGTAATTTACTTTGTCCGTCGGTCTGTCAGGCATGTTACAAAATATAAATATCAACAAAAAAAACACCTATAAATATTTTTTCTGTATTTGTCTTAAATTACAAGGGTAAAAACCTGGAGAATAAAGTTCAATTTTCAATTTATTTCTTTAAATGTTTGAAAATTGTAGGTGGTAATTTTGCAAACAGCAGACCTAGGCACCAAAGTGAAGCTATCAGTCCAAGGTAAGTTACTCTTTATTGATCTTACAGCTTCTCCGCTTTTTAATAGGTTCAGGGACTAATAACCAGGATTTTGGCAAATAAGTTAAATATTCCATTTAATCTGTTTTTTTTTATTTTTTCCCCTTAAAGCTCACTTCTCTAGGGCAACAGCCCAAAACCATTTTTTTCCACGGTTTACCCTGTCAAATTATCCAAATGCTCGTCAGCTTCAAGTTTGACTAGATTGTTCAAATACGGCCTCTGAGTTAAGTTAAAGCAAATATTATATCTAACTTAAAATACTTTGTATAATTGGGCCTAATTGTATCTGCTTGAATCCATCTGAAGAAATGTAAAGTTTAAGGCTATTTTTCAGCGTATGGCTAGGTCTAACCGCCAAAGAAATGGATTTTACCTACAAATAAAGAAATAGTTTAACTTTACTTAAACATCTAACCAAGTAACACATTTGCAAGCCATAATCCTTTTTTTTACACAGAGTGGATGATTTACCGGATTGGAGCGACGAAATAACGTTAGATTCCATCAGAAAGAAACGATCTGGTTCCGACAGTTGTACTAACAGGGGTGCTAGATGGAATAGGGATGATGTTCATACAACTTACAATCATACGGACATAACTTAGTTATAGAGTAGCTTTTCTTTTAGAAAGGAAGATAAATTTTAGTATTGCTGATAAATAAAATGACTAAGTAAGAGTTATAGTATTTTAAATAGGAAGTAAAAATTTTCAAAGAT
The DNA here is from genome assembly GCA_900241095.1 of Acartia tonsa. Classification (NCBI taxonomy): domain Eukaryota; kingdom Metazoa; phylum Arthropoda; class Copepoda; order Calanoida; family Acartiidae; genus Acartia; species Acartia tonsa. The sequence continues at coordinate 9,219 of LS042121.1, read as the reverse complement.
TAGAAACGATGGATTGGATAGGATTGATAGGATTAAATAGGATTGGGACAGATGTATTGTATAAAGATAAATATGTAAATATATTGACAATACAAAAAGATGAAACTTATCTAATACTCAAACAAAGCTAAATTCATAGAGAATTGATGTTTTTATTAATATTTGCTCAATTGTATGAACAATCAACTTACAGAAATAGCAGAGGCTTTGCTTCAGACTTAGCTGGGGACAATTTTCATACAGGTTTGTAAACAATTACAAGTGAAGCTGCTCTATATATGAATTTGTCTGGTCAGTTAGTTCTTGCTTTTTAAAACATTGGGAGACAAGAACCTTCTATGATTAAAACCTTTTTAGTTTTTTCCCTTGTTATAAGAAGAGAAGATAAAATATTTTTTTTTAAATTTGGTATAGGAAAATTGTTGATGAATAACTCTTGTACACAATATTTTACTTTAATGGTTTCAAAGTAGAAAATTGGGATAAATAGATAATTTATTGGCAAAAATCATATCTAATTAAATGGATTTGCTACCCTGCATTTTATTATTTTCGTTGTGTTACAGACTCTATGAAGCGACATCAACAGCTTGTTGACCGGCGGTCTTTACCCGCGGATGGCGGTCACCTCAGCGGTCATTTCGAACAGAAATATCTAGAGAATAACGGACCGGACCAGAATATTTCACCTCCTGTCCAGTTTCGGGATACATCCAGGTTCAACAAGACTTCCAGCTTAAAGGTAAATAATTTCTTTCCTGTAAAATCGTAAAGTCAAAACATAGATAAGAACATTCTAAAAAACTTATCATATTATTATTCATAGTAATCACCATTTTAAAATCAAGTTTATTAAGGTTAGGACCAGAAATCTAATTTGCTATCCCTCTGACAAATAGATGAAGTCCTAGTAATGTTAACTTTTTCTAGTTTTCAAGACCATGAACGATACATTAATATACTACTACATTTTCTATAGCTTAAAATTATTGGTTAAAGAGTTTAGACATTTAGTGGAAGTCTGGACCAACCAATTAAGCCTAATTAAAAGTACCCAAAAAGTATCATAACAGTCCAATGTTCCCTCCTTCCCTGGGGTTTCACTATTCTTCAATTAATTTTTATCTATTTTTTTAGTTAAAACGAGAATCCTTTCATGAAAAGGAGTCCAGTTCAGACCCGCTGGCACTGAGTTTGTTACGACCTGATCCCACCAGGATGTCATTGACCAGCTGTACCTTGGCATCCAGGAGTCAGGTAGATATATAAATTCCAGTATCGCTTCCTAACCGAACACTGAAAATCATGTATCGTATTATATCCAGTTTTCTACGAATACAGAAATGTACAATCATAATATTAAAACCAGTTTTGTTAGACCGTGCTTTTGGCATCTCGGAGCTTGAAAAAACTGGTTTTAATTTTATGATATAAAATTTTTATATCCGCCGAAAGCTGTTAATAATACGATGCGATAAATAAATATTGTACTTTCCAAACCGGAGGTCCAAGATCTAGGGTAAAGCGTCATTTTTTAAAGTGTACACTGACATGACGAAGGACTCTTAAACCCGTAATCTAATACTTACTTGTCAACTAACTTTTTCTTTGCGCTCTTTTTGTCTAGAGATCATAAAAGTGCATTGTAATAAGTTGAGCCTTATTTTAGGCTAAGTACTCTTACTGGGCCTATTTAGCGAGATGTTGTCAAGACACTCATTGGCAAGCAATCACGTTACAGTGAACATTAATGCCGCAGCTTTTAAAAGTTCGCAGCAAGAGATTTTTTTCTAATAAATACGATAATGCCTTCAATTTAAATGTTAGTTTCTTATTATTAACATATTTTAAAGATCTTGTTTCATATTAGGTGAATAATGAAGATACCTTCCTGGATTTTAGTAGAATAAGTAGGAGTAACACAAGTCCACATATTGCTAAAGGTACATTATTATATGGATTTATTTAGAATTTAGAAAAAAAATCACGAAACCTTTATAATATATGTGATATTTAGCTATCGTTGGGGGGCAACACTTAGTAGAATTGACGACCTTATTATCTTCTCCCCAAATATTATTTTAGATGTATTTTTCTTTAAGGCAATACCTTATTTCTGACAATATGGAAACTGAATGCAAAATAAAAGTCACACGATTCATGCCCCCAAGTACATATTACATTTTATTTAAGGTGAATCCGGATGGTTTAAGACTGAGAACGATAGTATACCTGAGGGCGAGGTGATGATGAGGGATGGTGGGGGGTATATCTGGGATGGGACTACAACTATTAATCTCTCACAGAAACCTGCCACAGATTCTAGAAGAAGAAAGAAACATAATATTGGTAAGTTACAATTCTGCTTAGCAAATTTCAAAACTTTATTTTGAAGAGTAACTATTTTGCCTTCTTCATTTATAGTTTCCTTTCATTTAGGAAATTAAATTTATTTAATAGGTTCACACAAGGAGGTCATATTTTACTGTTGGGGTAAATTGAATTTCTTTAGATAAAAAATCCACCTTGATTTATCTGCTAGATTACAATTTTTTAAACATTTTGTTTAAAATTTTGAAATTAAATGTTTATAATAAACTGCATAATGTTTATAATGTTTAAGATGCGGCACTGTTATCACACCGGCTCTCGTCCAGTCTACAATTCATTGACCGTACCAACAGCGATGCTGTCCACGTGTCTAACGCACAACATGGCGAAGATGATATCCTGGAAAATCGCCCAGTTGCAGTGAAAACAACCTTAGCTCTGGAATCTTCTAATCTTGGCTTCACCTGCTGTGACTGGTTGCCGAATCATTTGTCAACGCAAAATCCCAATTTGCTCAAAAAGATTGAATACTTGATAGGTAATAATGATTATTTTTAGAGATCTAAAGGGATAAGACAATGGCCGATAAATTAATAAGATTAAAAATATGGGTTGAAACTTTTGAACACTATCCTCAATATTGATACACAGTGACATAATTACCCTTTTTGAAGATTAAAAATAGGGGTTAAAACGTTTGAACACTCAATTAAGCGAACCAACGAATCAAAAGTCCCCAAAGTTGTTGCGCCAAATAATAAAAAACGTTATTGTAAAATTTTGGGGACTAGTGTAATAAATAGTCCATTGTCCCCTTTCTTTTCCGATTATTTTACATGTAGGGGAAGGGTGGAGTCAAACACACCACCAAAAATTCTATTAGCAGGTCGGCCTTGGATTTTAAGACCTCTGTTTAACTGGATGGTTTAGAGTTGCACTGTCTATATAGAAGTGAATACAATTTGAACACAACTTTCTTATTTAGGAAGCAATGCAATAAACTTTGTGCGGGCCAGAGAAAAGTTCAAACAGACCTTCGGATTTCCTGGAGCCTTGTACAGTGATTTTCAGTCTAGATACTCAATACCTTATTTCAGGTATTGTTTCTTAAGAACTTCAACTGCTTTTCGTTTTTTACTTTCAACATTAAATTATGTAATGTGCCTAAAAAGAACACTGATTAGTTAAGTTATGTCAGGGACATACATTTCTTGATAAAGTCTCACTGCATTAAACAGAGAACTAATCTGACAGTTTATCTTTCAGCTCTTGTATATTATGGTAGGTTTACAGCGTGCTAACTCATATTGTTCTTAAATTAGTACAATAAAAACATTTTCAATCCTGAGCTTTAAGAGCCTATCATTTTACTAATAACTGAAAGCAAACGCTTTTAGGAATTGAGACAAACTTTAGGGGATGGTGGGAAGAGGGGGTTGATGATAAAACAATTTATGTAGGCTTGTATTGCTTCTCATGTGCGTGCGTCTGGTCATTGATAATTTGAAGATACATATAATGTACTTTTAGCACAATTTATACCTGCCAAATGACTATGAAACTAGTTGATAACCACATATTATTTATATTTAGTCAGTCACCAGATGTGTATAGTAGCACTTGTCACTTGGTTGTGTGTGTCCACGGTCTGGATGGTAACTCTGCTGACCTCCGCCTGGTGAAAACCTACCTGGAGATCGCGCTGCCATCGGCCAACCTGGATTTCCTTATGTCAGAAGTGAATCAGTCGGATACTTTTCTAAGGTAAGATCTATCTTAAATTAAAATCCTATAAAAGATTTTTTGTATAGATTCTGGTAAGGGATTAGACATTGAAAATGACCGATAAATTTATATAAATCCCCAATTATAATACACAAAATTAAACCTTCTGTAGATTACAATAATTGGTTGAAACATTTGAACATTTAACTTAAAAGCCCACCAATCAAATCAGTTAAAATCATTTAATTAAGTAGCGTGCAGTAAGGGTGGTATTAACACACACCCTAATATTGAAATTGGAAAGGCCTTCACCTCACCCCATAATGGTTTTACACACCCAAGGCCTTGTGAATTGCTGTGCTTGGGATGGGGACATAAACACTTATAGAAAAAGGACATTTATGGTCTGCTGCGCAACTACTATTAATCTATTTTTTTCAGTCTTGAGGATATGTCAGCGAAGTTAGTAGATGAAATTATTTATTATATCAACAACTTCAATAAAACAATCACTAAGGTTAAAATATGTGTACATATTAACTTACTTTTTAATTTTGTAGTGTCCGTGTCTTCTGAACTTATGTCTGTAACGCAAAAGTCTCTCGTTATTTGGCTCTATATTTATCTACCCTTCCCTTTCTCTCTGTTTTTCTCCCTCTCATTCTATCTCTTTCTTAATCTTTGCAGTTTGCAGCTATTTTGGACATGATCGTACTTGTTGATTTTTTTTGCTCAGCTACTTCATAATTGTTTTATATCCATCATTTCTACAAGCATTACCTGAAAAAGCGTTAAGAATCGAGTCTCCACGAAAATTAATTCCAGTTTTCGCTTAAGCACAATAAAACGAAATAAAATAATGTAAACATCCTTGCAGCAGAGATATTCTAGATATCATATATTGTAAGTTTAAAAGGCCTTGCAATTGCTTGACCATTGACCAATAGTCTCGTTTAACCTCTACATCTACGAAGCATGTCTTAACATTTTTCTAGACATTACTTCAATTTCAACTATTTTCTAGATTAATAGGCACTGTATAACATTTTACTGTTTTATATTTAAAATGATATCATGTCAATTATGGCTGCACTATTTATAGACATAATTATCCTTGTTTAAATATTTGTTTTGTATACATATTTTAAACCCACCCAGATATCATTTATCGGGCATTCTCTGGGGTGTATACTGATAAGATCAGCGATTACAAGACCTGAACTGGCCAAACATGCTATGAAATTCTACACATTCTTATCCTTGTCAGGTAAGGTTAGGCCAATTAGGGAACAAAAAGTTTTTCTCCCAATTTTGATAGTAAAATGATGCCCTTAACGAGGGCAAATAGTTTTATCTGGCATTACAATCTCATTTATTGAATTCATTACAAACAAAACCATATTAGTACAAGATTAAACATTTTTTCCTTCTTTTTATTTAGTAATAGTAAAAAGGGAGAGGATTATTTTGTAGAAATCTCGTAAAGTAGGTTTCAAGGGCAATAAGACAAAAGCTAATACTTCAAGGCAACGTTATATGAAACCTACAAAACTGGTTTAAGGAGCAAATTTTGAATGGATATTCAATACCTAACTTTATTGTAAGACCACTTCTCACTTATTATTATTTGTGAAGGACCTCATCTGGGCACCCTGTACAACAGTTCTGGGTTGGTAAATGCCGGCCTCTGGATGATTCAAAAGTGGAAGAAAGCTGGCTCCTTACAGCAGATATCTTTGAAAGGTATTTTTTCTTCATTATTTTATATTTTTTTCTTTCTTGCTGCTGTACAAACAAAATACAAGTTGACAAGGACGTCCAAGCTTTTTTTCGGGGGGGGGGGGTAATGTAATTTTTTTTAAAATTTTGAGGTGGGTAAAATGAGGTGTTTCGAAGTTAAATGGGGTAGGTATACAATACTTTAACCCCCTCCCCCTTTGACGTCTATACACGATGACACAACAGAACACAGAACTTAGTATTTGAATTATTTTTCAGATGCTGGTGATATAAGAAACACCTTTTTGTACAAGCTCGCACTCAAATCAAACCTGCAACTGTTCAAACATGTTCTTTTAGCAGGTAGATTATTGAAGCATTATGTCTAGTTTTTTTTAGGTCTTAATATTTCATTAGTTGTCATTCCTCAGAGGTTATGATTTTTTAGTTCATACCTACTTTACTAGGTAATGTTTTTTTATGATCTTTAAACTGTCACTATTTTGTGGCTCGTATTAATTTATTCTTAAAATCTTTTTTTTGTTTAAGTTGCTCTAAAACAATACTATTACTGTTTACAGGATCAAGCCAAGATAAATATGTTCCTATTCACTCTGCAAGAATAGAATTATGCAAAGCTGCGGTGAAGGTAGGTTTCATTTGATTGATTATTTGTGTGTGTTTATGTAGCCATGGTTTGGACCTTAGTAGTCATGGGGTAGGACGAGACAGTTTTGTATAGCCAACAGGGAAAGCTCAAGATCTACATTCAAGTACATTATGTTTTGACCCGCTGTTTTATAGGAGCTACTCTTTAATACCTCACCCTCGCTGATTATAGCAGATGAGGTGTCCCTAATTAATTCACCTCTATGCAGAGGAGTTTGGGATAAGGGTTGAACTGATATTATATGACTATTGAATATCCATACTACTCAATAATCTCACTTCTTACAAAACCAAGGGGAAGTTGTGACTGAGAAATTCGAGTTTCCAAATGGGGGCTTAATCTCAATCTTTTTTTTATACAGTCATGAAATCTTGTTGATGTAACTTTTGGTTATGGTTTTTCCGCTACTTTTAGATATAATTGACCTTTTCAGGATAATTCTGTGACTGGTAGTGCCTATAGAGAAATGGTGAACAATATTCTTATGCCTTTGGTCAATTCAGATACAGAGCTTGTAAGGTAATACAATTATTATTATATAAGATTTGCATAAAGTAGTTGGGTTATTTTGTCTAAAACTGAAAATTTCAATGACTATTAAACCGATTGAGTTCTTCCTTTTGGGAAGCTTTCATAGTCCCCGGGATTGTTTGGGCTAATTTATTTTTGGATTTATTCATTTAGATGGTTTTAGACTATTTTTATGCCCCCTTTTTACGCTTTGATGACAAAGAGCCCCTGGAATCTTGGGGCGTAGTTTATGCGCAGAGGCTAGACCAATGCTTTTCCTGCAAGCTTGGAATTTGTCCTATGTTTATAAAGATTTTCTTTCTCTTAGTAAAGTTATTAGATCTATGACGGTATTGGACGTCATTATTTTATATCATTCTTAAAATTTTTGAATACATTCAATTAGTGGCAAAACGTAAGGAATCTAAAGGGATAAGACATTAGACAATGGCCAATAAATTGATGTACTGTAATCCTTATTTATGATATATAAAATTACCCCTTCTAGAGTTTACAATTCGTGGTTGAAACGATTGGACCCCAACTAATGAACTAATGAATCAAAATTCAATAAGTGTCCCCAAAGTCAGTAAGAAAACTTTATTATAAAGCTTTGGGGACTATTGTAATATGCAGTTCAATATTTCCTGCAAAATGTGGTATTTTTTTATGAAGAGGGGCCCTAGAAAGACTAAAAAAATAATTTGATTTAAAATAGTCATCTTCTTTTATCTATTCCTAATTTACTGAATCTTTATATTTGATTTTCAGGTACGATATTCACCACGCTCTGCCTGCCAGCACCAACTCCCTGATCGGCAGGGCCGCCCATATAGCCGTTCTAGACTCAGAGCTATTCATAGAGAAGTTTCTTGTTATTGCTGCACTCAAGTATTTCAAATAAATCTCCAAAAATGAAATCTTATTAAGAGGGTAAAAGTAAATTTTTAAATATACTTTGTACATTTCCAAATAATAAAAAAAAATGTACTTAAACGTACATTTTACACATTTTGTAAGTAGCTTTTTTTTTACAAGCTTGGCAATATTAAAGATATTAAGACATATCTTAAAATACATATGCTACATTATCATAATCTAAGACTTCTAGCAAAAATTTATTATGAGAAGTGTGGGGGGGGGGGGGGGGGGGGGGGGGTGGGATTTTGGACGGTGGGCAAATTGGCCATGTTTTTAAATTGACCTTTTCCAGGGCCGGGGCTGGATTGGGGTCAATTTG
>LS042108.1:6771-16780 GCA_900241095.1 Acartia tonsa | reverse complement strand
GGGGGGGGGGGGGGGGGCGGGGGGGGGGGGGGCGGGGGCCGGGGCGGCCCGCGGGCGGGGCGCCGGGGGTGCGCGGCGGGGGGGGGGGGGGGGGGGGGGGGGGGGGGGGGGGTGTACTCAAATTTTCAAAATTGAAAGAAAAAAATTCTAAGAGGATATTACCCCATATTGATTGCAATTTCATCGCAAATACAGCATTAAATATTAAGATTTTTATAGGTAAAGCACAAAAAAAGTTTCACGCCACTGTAATATCTAAATTTTCAACAATTTCACAGGAATTAATTTGCTGAATCACAGCCCCTGTCTACAGAAAATAGAAACACAGTTCGTCCAAAAATGGTTGATTCTTGATACAATAGTAAAACAAGCCAAAAAAGTTTACTTGGCTATTATTTGTATTGCATGAGAAATGGTCAATAATGCAAAATGCGATTGCACAAGCGACTAATAAAGGCCATATAGCGATCTTGCTTTCAATATCATTAGATCACTAGTATATGCCTAAAATTTAGAAAAATCCTAAATAAAGCTCGGGCTAACAAAACTGGTATTAATTTCAATATTCATGATAAATTGTCTGTAATACGATGTTGTACAAGATTTTTCAGTATGGCTTAAAACCGGTTATAATCCATCGAGAAATTAATCTGTTTTAAAGCTATACGAGAAAAAAAATATTCCTTATTTTACATGATGACTCACAATATTTTTCATTATATTAACAACAGTTTCTTGAGGTATCTGATGCCATTTAGAATTTGCCAGAATGACAGATTTCGCGTTTTCCAGTATAAAGTTCATTGTCTTGGATTTGAGGACTTCAATGTTGTAGGTTTCAGCAATGGCCATGATGTCCAATACGTTCGTGGTCGTCATATTTTCCTCCATATGATAGACACAAATATCTAAAATAAAAGTTTTTTTTTAATAACTAAAGTATATTAAATCTTGAGAAATTTAATCATCCTGCAGCTAATATGTAGAAAATTTGGTTAACAATAATAGTTGAAGTTGTTTGAAACAACTGCTGGTTTGAAACAAACTTATACAAAAGTATCTAAAGTATTTGAGCCAACAAATATCTTTGTTATGAAAGTTTGGGTTCCAGTGTAATTTACAGTCCAATGTATATAAACTCTCTCTAAAAGAAAGCAATAAAATATTTAAAAGAAATCTAATATGTTATTTAGATTATAAATATAAAATTTTTAAAAAAAAATAATTTAAGAAGATTATGTCTTACAGCTGTGTGCAAGCCTCAGTGAAATCATCACATTATCACTTTATATTTTAGCTGGATGTCCAAACCTATACAGACAATCCATCATTTATTAATTTCATTGCTCACAAGTGGGTTTAAATTTGAGAAGCGCAGGTGCTGAGCCCTGATAATTTTTACCTGACAAATAATCAATCTGATACATATGAGCTGCCTTAAAAAGCTCCACTGCATTTTCTCCAACGTTATTCAATCTTCCACAGTAAATGAACTTGATAACATCCTAAACATAACTACTTTTAAGCTTAATGAGTGTTAATTAGATAGATAGAAATAGATAATAGAGTGCCTCAAGGAAGCATATCTGGTCCTTTTTTATTTTTTTTAAATGAACTACCTAGAGATAATACTGTAGGAAAACCCAGAGATTAAAAAACTATCCCAGGACCAATGTGAAGCTTCCCTAAATTTGAGAACTAAATACTTTCAGTAGTATTGAAATCTTAAGCTTCCAACAATAAAAAAAAACAATATAATACTGTTAATGACTTCGCCCCAAGAGGGATTGAGAAAAACCACATGTTATGCCTTTTTTATAAATAAAAAAAGGGAGGGGGGGGGGGGCTTTATAGCTTATAACCACCAAAGGACCAGTGACTATATTACATGAAAAGCACAACCCTGACCCTGATAATTACCTGGATGACGTCATGATCTATATCCTTGAGGGTTATGATGCCAGTTTTACCTTCCTTAAACATATCTTGCAACATGGCCTTGAAAAAGAGGAATTTCTATTTTTTTTTTTGCATTTTTAGTCTTATCAGATTTTTATTACTTAAATTCATGCCATATAGATTCATTAAACAATATTTTAAACTACAAGGTAGGCAAATAGGGATGCGAGCGTTAGGGTGTGTATTACAGACAATATGAAGGGTATATTATGTATTAGTGTCAGGGGGTTTGGATACACTCACTTAAAGGTTAAGAAAGTTTCCCTGAATTGATTGTAATTGGGGCTATTGACCCTAGTCAAGGGGGTGTATCAACCCCCCTTAATTTTTACAAGGGGGTGGAAACACTCACTTTTGCACGAATGTTGTAATTAATATCAATTACACATATTTGTTTTAATAAATGCAAATAAGAAATAATTAAAAATTAGAAGACTCCCTTCCTTGAATACAATTGATCTAGAGGCCAGAATGGCCTTGTGAGCCATTATAGAGCCATTTGAGGTTTTTATTTCAATATCAGCAAAGTCCATGGAATGTAGAAGGTTTTCAAGAGAATCAGCGAGATTTGATTCACCATTTGCAGGTCCTGGTTTAAGGATTTTACATATTATTGTCAATTTGCCATCAGATAGAAGTTGTTTTTGATTATTACTAATCTTTTCAAAATAAACTTCATCATAGTCCTCATCCTCATCTTTATCCTTAGAGTCCTCATCCTCATTTTTTCTGGGTAAAAGTCTTGTTGTTGTAGGACGATTTAGGTGTTGATGTTTGCCATTTATATCTTGGATGCTCGCTCTAGATACATACTAATGAGGTCTATATAATGCAATACAAAACAAGGATGACAACATCCATAAGGCTACGCTTTGAAACGGTAGGACTTTAGAATGTCAGAACTGAATAAGCAGAATATAAGTCTAAATCAAATTGTAAGGAAATTTACTGCAAAACATTTTAAATACAGGATACTTACATTTTTAGACTTAATTATAGAGATGCTTTGCTCACAACATTGTACCTTGTGGTAATAGGAATAGTATTCCATTAATCGATGAAAAGGATAATTATAACATACAAAATACTTTTGTCAAAAAAGGAAAAAAAATAGCATGTTTTAAATAGACTTACGGACTTTCTGGTAAAGATTATAGAGTTGCTACACTTCCTAAATTGTATCTAATTGTTATAGAAAGTTTTAAATCGATAGATCAATTCTAACCGGTTAAAATTAAGGAAAAAGGCTAACCGTCCTGGATAGACAGACGGATCAACCCTAATTATAGATAAGCTTCGCTAAAATTTTAAATTAATTAAGCAAAATTATTTTTACAGAGTTGGCAAATTCCTTTAAAATTGACTCTTGTGTAACAGAGTATTTTATTTCCAGTATAGCTTTGAAACAGATTATTATCCGCTGGATTATAACTGGTTCTGAGCCATACTGAAAAATTATGTATAATAGCTAATAGCTGCTTCAAGGGAGAATTGTTATCAATTATTATTAAAACTGCATAATATAAACACCCACCTCCAAATAACATTCACTTCTTTCTTTGAATTGTTGAATATCGCGAAACTTGAGAGGTTACTGTCTGTTCTATCCTTGGGATTCAGTTGAAGGTAAAGTTCCACTTGTCTTCCAGAGTTGTCATATACTTGAAAGTTAGGCGAAAAAATATCCTTTGAGAGGAGTTTTTAAATAGCTTAAAATGAGAATACACGGTCCCCCCAAAAAAAAGTATGGGGGCCCCCATACTCTTTTTTACTCCCCTCAACCCCCCATCTCTTTTTAGAGGCAGAGAATAGGGAAACAGATGTGGTGGAGACAAGGAGCAAGGGATTTGAACAGAGAGAAAAGGGATAGTCAAACGTGCCGTCTCATATTCTTGCCAAGCAGGCAGGCGTGTCGGGCCAGTTTCTTGCCACAGGCAGGCAAGCGTGCTGGGACACATTATATGTTGATTGAGAAAGGGAGAAGGGAGATGAACGCAAGGAGCAAGCGATATACACAGGGAGAAAAGGGGAAGGTGCCATTAATACTAGTAATGGTTGCCAACTAAAAATGAAAATAAGATTTCTAATATTTTTTATAATCCTTCTAGCTTTCTTTTACTATTATATCTTACGAGTAATATTTTAATACCACATCCTTTTACATTATTAGAAAAATGTAATTTCTAGTTGGCAACTATTGAATGCTTACCCCTTTTCTCCCACTTCATATCCCTTGCTCCTTGCTCACACCTCCCTCTTCCATTTCCCTATCGTGTGCCTTTAAAAGAGAGGTGGGGGAGTGGGGAGTGAAAAAGAGTATGGGGGGCTCCCCATACTCTTTTTTGGGGGAGGCCGTGTATTCTCATTTTAAGCTATTTAAAAACTCAGCTCAGGTGTATTTAAAAGCGAAGCTTTTTGATAATTAAGGATGGCCGTCTGTCCGCACGTCCCTCCATAACAGGTAGCTCTAATTTGTTGATTTAGACATGTTAGAATTATCCTATCGATTCAAAACTATAAAACATGATAATGCCTATAATAGTTAGATACGATTTTGAAAGCATAGAAACTCTATAATATATATATATTTTTTTATACTGATTCCTAGAACAACAAGTACAATGGCATAAGCGAAGCATCTCTGTGATAAAGTCATAAAAATGTAAGTATGTCCTTAAACAGTATTCTGTTTTAAAACAGTTTTTTTTTATAACAAATTGCATTAAATTTTGCTTATTCAGTGTTTATGTTCTATGTCCTTCCGTTTCAGAGTTTCGCTTTTATGGATGTTGTCATCCTTGTTTTTTACTTTGAGTGCGATAAAATGACGGGTTTCAAGTTTGAGGGGATTAAACAACACATTACCCCTCCCTCCCCCCTTTAGTTGTAAAAGTAAAAGTGAGTTAGCCTTGGTAAACTTGAATTTATAAACTGGAAACCAAAAATGGGAATTTACATACTTTTTATTCATTCTTCATATTTTTGTTTATTAAGTTTTAATGCTCTACAAGTCTTGTTCGTGTGTTTAACAGTCTGATTTTAAAGATGTTTTAAAATGTTTTTAACCTATTTTTGAAAAGTTTATCAAAAATATACTCTGACACCTGTAGAATCATACTGCAAAGCCAAAAATTAGAACAATTGCCCACATCGATTTTTATTAGGATTTTAAAGTTTATTTTTTACTATGGATTAAATAAATTTTACTGAATCGTGATGTTTCTTTCCTTTGTGGGTAAAATACTCAGCTTTTAGAGTGTCTTGCTTCATAAATATTGTATGCTAGTATACAGTAAAGTTAGGTCTTTTGATTTTATCTATCAAAACTAATTAAAAATTAATTCTTTACAATATATCAATGAATTAACATAAAATGTTTCATGTCTATTATACATTAAAACACATAAAAGTCGGCTGTAGAGGGCTAATTCTGTAAAATAATAATAAATGTTTATGCAATACAACAAATTTATCTTTATCATATTTACAAATATGATATAAAATAAGATTATTCAATGTGTATATTTAATGTGTATAGTTTTCATTCTTTTCATTTTAATTAAATAAATGTTATTTTATTATTTTAGAAATAAGTCACTTTGTGAACACAATATATTTAAAATTTAAAGATTTCTTGCTTTGTCATTGGTTAATGCTGAATCCTCATAGTTTTTATGTTAATTCAAAGAAATATCCTACATCTTTTACTTTTAATGAATAATTATAAATATAAAATCAAAAGAGCTATTTTTTTACTATCATTATCTTTTCATCATAATATGAAGAAAAATGCTTTGAAGCAAGAATTTTACCCTAAAAGCATAGACAGTTCATGATTCAGTAAAATTTACTTAATCCATAGTAAAAAATAAACTTTAAAATCCTAATGAAAATCGATGTGGGCTATTATTCTCATTTTTAGCTCTGCAGTTCGATTCTACAGGAGTACATTTTTGATATACCTTTCAAAAATAGGTTAAAAACAGTTTAAAATGCCCAACAAAATTATAAAAATGGCGCAATTTTAGTTTAATGTAATTGTAGTTTTTTATTCAGGTTCTGTTAAAATGCTTAGGTTTTGTGTTGCTAGTTGTTATTTATCAAAATAATTACCTTTTAATCCATTAATATTTCAAATATCACCAACTTTCGAATTTTTTTTTCAAAACATGATATAACTTTTCTGATATATGTATATGAATAAAAAAAGATAAAAATGGTTAAATTCTGTTAGGGGTAAGTGGGCTGTATTAAGTAATACTTTTAATTTAATAAAAACTCTAGGATTAATGATTTTACTTTCTTCTATATATGCACCATGACTGACTACTTCTGCTTCTGATAATGGATTAATGATAAGCCTTTGCAAACCCTACCCAAAGAAAGAATAGATTAAACATAAAACTACAATGAAAACGGTGTTTAGGATAGGTCCAGGGATATATGAAGCTTACAAAACAAAACTTTTTGAAATCCGACTGTAAAGAATTTTAAATTACTTGTCATGATGAAATATCATTTTATTTCTTGTAGAAAATTGCCTCTGTTTTGGAGTATGCTTCATAAGTGCCTAGTACCCTCCTTGACCAAAGTTTTCAAAAACCATTTTTGTTTAACTTATGTTTCTTTTGGATATGTGGTATATTTAACCTTGAGTGTGAATGTATGTTTGAATGTGATTTTATTATAACCTTTTTTAGTATTAATTGGTATTTCTAAAATATATATAATTTTGCAAGATAAAATACGTGTTTCATGATCATTATATGAGGGAGGTTTTCTTGGTTTGTCTGCATTTTAATGGAACAAATTGGCTATGTGCATATATTAATTGTTATGAGTAACAGGGAACTCAATTATTGATTATAACTCTTTCTAGCTGGCTGACCTACCATATGTCATGAGAGGTTGCTTGTCTGTTATTGGCGACAAGTGGATGATTTTTTACTATCAACTCTATTACTCATATGATCCGTTGGTCTTTAATGCTCTTTTGAACTTATGATACAAATAGAAAAAATAACATTTTTAAGGTGGTATTCCCACCCTCAATGCTTCGCAACTAAAATGAATCAATAAAAAAAAAATTAAAAACTTTATTAGAATACATTTTAAAATATTAAATTAAAAATGTATATTGCCAATTTGACAATATGTCAAATTAGTCAGTTTTATATTTTATGATGGTTGGTAGTTTGTTGATTCCAAGGTGACCAAAAACAAGCTTTTAATTGTCAATTATATAAATACTAGCGGCTACTCCCCTAAAACCCATGAGAAGTTAAATTATAAAGGAGAACCATATCGGTCCAGCCCCTAGCAAGATCCCTCCCTATAGACAAAAAAAACCCTTATCTACTTTATATAATACTAAACATCAAAGTTTTATAAAAATAAGTTTTCATATTCATTGGCTTAACAACTTTGGGGACTTTGATTTGTTAATGCTTAAAGGGACTGTGAACAAAAAATAATCTCATCAGATTATCAAACCTTAAGATCATCTCATTCATATAATCTCAAAGATAGGGCCGAACGGGCTCTCGTTTCCCTAAAAAACGGCCTTTTCCGCCGATTTTTACAATATCCAGGACTTGGGAAAATATTTCCAGAGTATGAATAGTTACTTAGAAATTGATAAAATAAGCAATATTTTTTATTTAATATCAATTACGATAACATAGCAAAAAACCAGGTTTTCTTATCAGTATCCAAGTAACTTCAGTTGGCCCATCTCCCGCCCACCTTTAATTACAAAGTAAATAATAAAGGTGCAATAAATCCTTATAAACAGTCTGATAAAAGTGTATTGTGGTAATCCTGCCTTCTCTTTATTCTTATCCATGTCCATGTCCAGACCCTCAGTGAGGAGCCAGCTAGCTTCTCTTCATGCCACCGCTATCTCTATGCTTAACCCGCTTAAAGGATTCAGTTCTGTTCTGTGTTTAGTGGCGACAAGATCTTCCTTTTGTATCTGAACACATTTTCTTGGCTGTGGAAATCTTCCTAAGCGGCCTACATTGCATCTAATATTTGTACGTCACTTCCAGCTTCCAGCAGGACGTCCAAGTATTCATCATTTACCTCCTTATTTTATGCCTAATCAACCTAATAATCCCCTTTATTTCGTATTATATTTTTTTAGTGTAAATATATCATTGTTGTTTAATCAAAACTCAACTTGTGTTAGTTATTATCTATTTTATTATAACGAAGCTTGCTCTATAATACTGTGTTGTCTGTAAGTCGACCATACGTCAGTATTCTAAATCTCCTAAGTGGGTTATTTATTGTCCGACACAATAAAAAAGGATATTATAATTTCAAATAACCTCTGAGATTCATCCCTTTGTTGACGGTGAGGTATTTTTTTGTCAATAATACAAATTTAAAATAAATCTTAATTTCATAATTACTACCTTATTAAAACATGAATTGGCAATTTTATGTCATAAAATAAATCCTTAACAGTAAGTAGATTGTTTAAACTATGTATGACAAGTTAAATATCCCTAGAAATATTTTAATAAATAAAAACATTCAGATCTTTCCTGTTTTTTCAGTTTTTCCTCCCAAAATACCAAAAAATCAAGGCATAAATTCCTGATATTTTTGTTAATAGGACGTTTTTGGTTGATCAGTACAGTGAAAGGTGCCTAGAAAATGTTAAGATTTGATAATATGATGAGAAATTTTTACATTCCTTTTAATAAGGTGGGTTGATATTGGAATGAGCGACTCTTTATTTATGGCGAGAAAAATATGGCCCAATTATGGAGAAAAAAATAAAAGAGAGGAATCGAATCGGTATATATGCAAACAAACAAACCCCTCTTATAGAATAACTTTGATTCTAATATAGAATAATTTTCTTTGTAAACAAAATATAATCTTCTAAAAATTGTTTAGTAAGATAAATAAAGGAAAATATAATTATCCACAGAATTTTTGACGGTTAGAACTCTGTATTGATTTCACAATTTTTTGTGTAAAAAAGGGAAATTCCCAAGTCTTTATTTTATCATTGAACACATTCTTTGTATCGATATTCTATTCCCAATATCATGCCAGAAGATCCACCACCCTGACGGCGGGAAAACAAGGGGGATATATCCAAACAAGAGGATCCTCCTCCCAATGATCCTCCTGCAGGACGAGCTGCTGGCGCCCGCCAAACCAGGATGTTTTTCCTGCAAATATGAAAACATTTATTAATTACGCTTATATAGCCAATTTGATTAGTGAAAACAAAAATGCTTTACAAGACGAATTCAGGGCTGAAAGGGATAGTTATAGGGAGGCCGAAAATAGTCGCAAGCTACTAAATGATACCGATATGCTTGAAATAAAACGCAGGATTAAAAAACTGCCATTGGATGGCTCCATTATTCCAATACACAAGTACACAACAAAAGGGGGGGGGAAGAACTGAACCCTAAGGAGGTCCCGGCTTGGGTCAATGACGAGGATGATGCTATTGCATGGGATCAAGTTGAAGGAGTTATCGGAGCTTTTAATGCAAAAAGCAGAATCATAAAATGCTGGCATTGTAATATACGGACACATCGTCCAAAAATGCATTTCCAAGCAAAAAGGAGAGCTGCCCCATCCAGAATCCCGTTTTGAAAAAACATGCAAAAGTTTCATGCCTTCTAAAGGATCTACAGGAAGTAAAATACCAGAGCAATATACACACAACAGAATCAACCAGGTAGATCCAGGGACAGATACTCTTTGTAAAGAACAAAAACAACAATTATAAATAGCCGCTATCGTGCATAATCATGTACATCTGTAAGATAAAAATTATGCAAGCGATATGCTTGACTAGTTGGCATATATTTGTTCTTGTTAATATAAATTGTTTTCATATCAAATATCTCCTGCTAAGCACATATTTAAGGCGCGCTAATTTTGCAACAACAACAACATTCTTAATTAAAATATCAAAAACAAAAATGTGTATGAATCATGGGGGGGGGGGGGTTTTAAACCCCACCCCTTCCCCTTCCCCCTTGTCCGGTTTTAAGGAAAAGGGCGGGGAAGACCT
>LS042107.1:5213-17171 GCA_900241095.1 Acartia tonsa | reverse complement strand
TGACTTCAGGGGCCCATATGGAACCTTGAAACTCGTTTTAGACTATGTATTGCGCTGATAACCCTATCTTAATCTTCATGCCATTTTTAAAAAGGTATAAAACGTTGTTCTAGCTTAACTGTGGCCCAAATGAGAGCCGCCGTGTCAAAGAGTAGCTTTAAAGATGGGTTAATTTGGATCCTGCTGTTACTCACTCCTTAAGGATATGTGGCCTCCCAGCAGCCCCGATCTTAATCCAATGGACTTTTGAGCCTGGAGCGCCATTAAAGCATGAACCAATAGACGCGCCCATACCAAGAAGACCTCTCTCACTGCTCCTATCATGGAGAACTTCGCCTGCTTGAACAGGGACATGGTGACCAGGGTCGGCGGGCGGTTCAGGGGGCGGGTAGAGGCGATGATTGAGGCTGGCGGCGATTTTATTGAATAATCTAATAGTCATATACCTAGTTTGCTTTCCAGTTTTTAAAATTCAATAAAATCTTAAAAATTGACGATTTTATGTTCATTTGTTTAAAAAATAAGAAAAAGTCCGGATTTATGTGGCGCACCCTGTATATATTCGGGAACAGATTATTTATATATTATATAAATCATTTTATTTAAAAAGTAGAATGTATGTCTGTCCGCTAAGATCTCGCAATAAATTGGACCAAATAGTGCTCCTCTTCAGGGTCTTACACAAGTTAGGAAAAATGTACCCACTCCAAAAAAATTATTATTTTTGATCTTGAAATAGATTGTTTTGGATAACCACCCCAAACTTTTATGAGACGCCTCTAGGGGCAGAGAAGCTAATTAAAATGATCTTTATTAATATTAAGATGCTTTTTTAATCAATTAAAAGAAATATTAGAATATTCTCTCAAATATACATTTATGAAGATCCGCACTAGTGTACTTAGTTGTTATTGTCTAACTATTAAGTACATTTCAACATATGCAAATTAATTATAGCTGAAAATTTGATAACAAGGATGAATCCATTCCACAAATGCAAGCTGCGCAGCTATCTAACTATGCTTTAACACCTCATTAGATGGTTGATATTAGATCCAAAGGCACTAAACTCCCAACTTTTGCAAACTACATTGAACAAACCCTTTGTCTGTAAGTCCTTAATGTGTATGATAATGAGTTTCACATATTTTGAGCTGAGGCATTTCCTCCTTCTATAGTGAAGGTTGGAGGCATAATATATGTATAATTTACTTTTGAACAACAATTAAGGAGTACATACTTTAGAGTTTAAATTTAGCACAATTTAATTATAACTCATTAATATAGTAGCTGCTATTGAAGATAGATGAATAAAATATTCCCAGTACAAATAAGCATATATTTCATAACTTTCAATGTACGAATATTAGGCATTTCTAATTTTTTAGTAAGTCATCTTATTTAAAAACATTTCTACATGATTTTTATTAAAAATTCCTTAACAGAATTTTATTTTCAAAAAAAGTCAAATCTTGAAACAATTCAAAGCTTCTGTGAAAATGACAATGGAACGAACCAAAGTTTTATGTAAATAACTTATTATTATCTGTGGAGACGATCCAGAACAACGTACGGCCATACACATTATAGTAAGTCCCAACTTACTAACATCCCAACTATTATAGACAACCAACCATTGGATTACACGACCTTAATCTGGAAGTCCTAAATGTGGTAATGAGTTGCACCTGTTCTGGGCCAAGGTTTTTTCCGTACTCAAAATATTAGTGTAGCGATTCTGACCAAGCAGAAGTAGGTGCAAATTTTTACATCTTTAGTTAGATTCTATGTAATATAAGAAATGAATAATATCATAAGACTCTAGGGTGAACCTAGTAATAGTGTATAACTTTTTATCTTTGTGACGTAACAAAAATCGAAGGATAAGAGGGGAGGTGGGAAGAAACCCCTAAAAAAGAGATGGATTTTTGTTACGTCACAAAGATAAAAAGTTAGACACTATTACTAGGTTCATATCTGATTTTTATATCGTTAGAGCAGTTTTCGATATTCTACTGGACACACTGCAACACACAAACACACACATCCAAATACTTTAGCATTTATGATAACTGTGATAACGTAACGTTTAGTATCTCGTTTATAACTAAACTGAACAAAACTATCCGCCAACTTCATATTTGTAGCAAAATAGTTTATGCAAAGTTTCAAACCAAATTTTTGCGTATTTCTAGCCGACGACGACGTCTAATTTTGAAATGAGGTCAATGAATTGGGTAAGAGAAGGATATCCAGAGGCGTGCACAGGTTTCACTAGGATTTATTTCAGGGGTAAGGTTGTGGTTTGGTTGGAATATAGGGATTGGACACCCCCCTCCTCTCCCCTATTTCCCATCCACCCAATTCTTTAGACTTTAAAGGTGTATTTTGACTTGGTATTTTTTCTGCACGGCCATTATGTGTAACTACATGTAGTCTAGAAACTAGCATTATAAAGAAGATAACTTGAAAAAAGCATATAATGATTTTGATTCATCTATAATTTTATTTGAATTTATTCTTTTATGGCTTTCTTTATAGATTTTAATAAATAAAATATATAAAAAGAAAAAT
This sequence comes from Acartia tonsa, assembly GCA_900241095.1. NCBI lineage: Eukaryota > Metazoa > Arthropoda > Copepoda > Calanoida > Acartiidae > Acartia > Acartia tonsa. The sequence goes on along the minus strand of LS042107.1, from coordinate 14,597 downwards.
TTTGCGAAACTTACAAAAGATTTTGATTTAAGCTTAATGGTTTATCTGAAGTATTACATAATGATTAAGTAATTATTTTTTTTAAAATCAATATGAGTAAACATGAAAGCTTTACTGTACTTAACATATCTAATTTATTGATAAAAATATATATAAAAAAGGCTGCTAAACATAATATTGTCTGTCTGTCTGTCTGTGTCTGTAAGTATGCATGTCTAAAAAGAAACATGAAGATACAAAAAAGCTTGCCTCTGTTTATTAGGATTTTTAAAACTAGGTTAGATGTCTACTGACTATATCCTATAATATAAATTAGTAAGCTTTTTTTGTCTGTAGCGAAGGGTCTCGATGACCTCTTTACCGATATGTTTCTCCTTTGCAGTGAAGTTTCTTATAGCACCAGTGATGTATTATAACTACTGTTGGGAAGTATATCTCAACCCTCCCAAGGGAAATCGCTCTTTAATATTAATCTTCCTTCATCTCCCCCCCCCCCACCCCTCCAAAAAAATCCCCTGAAAATAGAGGCCTCTAGGGACGTGGCCGCTTGTCCTAAAAAGTTTTTTCTTAGAGGCTGAATTTGCTGAAACAGCAAGACGCGGATAAGTAAGTAAGTTTTTTTTCTTGTCTGTAGCTAAAAATCTCTTAAATTGCTGTTCCAAAAGAATAGTACTTTTTAGGTGAGCTCTTTAATTGTCTTGGGGTGGTTTTAGGCTATTTAATAACCTCCTCTGCTCTTCGCTAGAGACAAGAGGCGAAACAACTAGTTTTTTATATAAATTGTTTCGTTATTATTAGTTCAATTCTTAGATAAGAGTTTCACTAAAACTTTATTTATTTGATTTATAATGAATTGAAAATATACTAGGAAAAATCTAAAAATAACGTCTGGCTTTCAGTTAAAAACTAAACAAATAAATAAATTTATTTTAATAATATGAATGAAAGAGTTTGCGCTTATGGCTCGTCATCCGCAGTCTCCGCTGAGTTCAGTCGTGCAGTTTACAAAAGGTTTAACATGAGCCGCGTGGCTTATTCAAGCCAACTAATAATGCTGACCCGGCGCTTTCTCTAAAACCTACTTTTTGATAAACGAACCTACCTCCTTGTAACATTTTTATAACTTTTATATTTCCCCTTCAGGTGGTTCTAACCCTGCTGGGTCCTATCCCTATAGTATACTAGCACTGCGAGGTTCTCCTAACCTTACCTAAAATAAGCATCATAAATATGTTTTTTTTCCCTTAAATGTTCATTTGAGCTCCGGATGAAATATGAGGGAAACTAAGCCACAGTTACTAAAAGCCACACTCGGGCTAAGCCACCCTCACCCTCTACAAAATTTGAATTTAGCCGAATCTGCGCATTCAGCCAGTTACGTCCGAGCTTTTTTTTGAAGTGGGGGGGGGGGAGGGTGGTTTAAATGATGATGTTAAAGTTTTTTTTTAACGAATCTAAACTTTGTTTTTGTGCATCGCAGTTGCACTAACGAATTAATGACTTCTTTATGGAAATGCTTTGGTTCTTTTAGAAATTTTATCAAAAGTTTCTTAGGGTAAAAATGAAAAAAAAATATTTACCTAAAATTAAAAAAAAATTTCGTTGTGTTTACAATAATTTAGGCAGAGGCGTCCAGAAGGGGGTTGATGCACCACTCTAGGTGTCAACCACCCAGCACCCCCTAATACAGCCAAGGGGGTGTCAAGGTATAAAAAAAGGTTTTAAAAAATTAGGGACGCTTGTTTAGCTTTTGAGTGGACTCTTAGAGGGTGTAACCAATTTATGACACTAAAAATACACCCCTCTTGTTGTCTGTATTACACCCAACTCAATTCTGGTTTAAGTGGTGTGGCAAAACCATCTGCACGACCCTTAATTTAGATATGTAAATTTCTTAAATATTAAAATTCATATTTAAAACTTCTCTCTGCTCCAATATTCTACATCTTAACAGTAAAGCTTTTTATGAGTCACATGATAGCTTCTATAGATTTTAGCTAAAATCATTTTTATTAAATCTAACCTAAACGCAAACACTATATTTATGTAGAATTCAAGATCATTTCTTAATTTACATAAATTATGATTTAAATTGAACCAATAAAAAAGCAGGAACTGAAGGAATATTCTGATTGGTCGAAATTTTATCAAATATGCAAGTTGTTCTCCACAGTGGGATAGTATTTCCAATTTTAAATTTTTATTGATATTTAAGATTTGTTAAAAATAAATTAATTGAATATCCTTTTTTTTTAAAGTATCAAGGTTTTTTTTATGACAACTGAACCGATCGAGTTCTCCAATTCAGGTTTGCTCCACATAAGTTTCAGGTTGGTTTTAGGTTTTTATTTTTATTTTTGAATAGATTTAAGTTTTGAAAGGGTTTTAGCCTTTTTTCTGAACAACCCGCCTTAACCTACCCTTCGAAAACAGAGTCCCCATTTCATTGTTAAAATCTTAGGATGGTTTTATGCTATTTTTCTTCACTTCACTACACTACAAATACAATGCTCTGGATGCTAGGGGCGCTGAATTAGAACTGGTTCTCAGGATTACTAAAAAATCATGTATGGCATCGTATTACAGACAATTTTCAACGAATAATAAAACAAAAGTCATAAGATTTATACAAGCTTATTTAGTCCGGGCCTTCGTCTCCTCGGGGATAACAAAACTCGTTTTCATCCTTTTATTTAAGTATCAGCGGAAAGCTGTCAATAACACCATACTATAAATAACTATTCTTTGATTTACATAAAGGTAATCAATAAAAAATAACTGCTTCTACAAATAAAAAGTCTATTTAATTTTACTATTGAATAAAATTATTTTTATAATTTCCAAGCAAATTTCACTGTGGTGAACAACTTGACATTTTACCGCCAACTTGCATTTTATTGAATAAGATACAATGTACCCCAAAAATTTAATGAGTATAGCGCCACAGCTCATACATGTTAATTTTAATTTAACTCTCAAATAATAGGCAGGGTATGTCTCTAAATTGAAAATTATTATGAAGCATTGTGGATGATAACTATGACATGTTTTTGTATTTAAATATTTAGGAATCATTTATTTATAAATACAAAATAGGCTGTCAATACAGACAAACACACAGCAATCTTAAATTGTCTTTTTAATAGAAAATCTACTCTATAAAATATGTCTCTTCATCTGTAACGCCTATAGTTTTTAAAAGCTACTTTTTGATGTAAGCGTCTTTTCCATATAGGAATAAAAAAGATGTACAAAAATGATTTATAAATTTTATTAATATCAATTGTAAAATTACAAAAAAATATTTGCATTGGTTTATTTAAGCTCTCCGTGTTCTTATCAACAAAACTATTCTACAGTTCTTGGTTTCTACAACGTAGGTCATCATTTACAGAGCTCTAAATTTCTTGCAATGTGATTGTTTAACCCACCATTTGTAAAGATCTGTGTAAACTTTTTCGTCTAATTCTTGCGGATTTTTTAAATTATGCTCTAGATGATTTTGTTGCAGATGTGTATCTGGTTGCTCTTGAATTCTTCCATTAGAATGTTCCTGATCATTTTTACCATTCGGTTGTCCATGAAGTTTGGCACATAAATCACAGAACGCCTACCAAATAAAAATAGATTTAAACGAGAATAATTCTATTCAAGAAAGCGGAACAAAAGAACATAAAAGTACCATACATTTTTTATTTGACAAATTGCAAATTTTTTATAAAACACAGCTGCATTCAATCACCCTTTTGAAAATTTGCTGTAGCTCTCACAATCCTCAGCCGAAACGGCAGCAGTAGACAGTAAGTCTACACCTTAAGCATTCTGAATTAGTTTGATATAAAATAGAAAAATCTCATACAGTAAGTTATCCACCTATTGATAGATTTGGATGCAACATAGTTATAAAGTAGCTGCCATTGTATAAAGTTTTCTAATGCCTTTTTATCATATGCAGGGAGCTAGGGACAGAGGACTGTAAATTACAATGGTACCCAAAGTTTTATCACCACGATATCTTATTCGTATTATCAAAAACTTTGGGTACTTTAATTGATTTTTTTTGTTTAAAACTTTTCAACAAATAATTTTAATCTACAGAAAGGGCAATTTTGTTTAACACCATGTAAATTAATTTATCTCCATTGTCTTATCCCTTAAGATCCCTAATTCTATAATATAACCTGATTGAGATCTTGTGTTGAGGTTCTAACTTGATAAAATTGCTTCCACCAGAAGTATGAGGCATACAGAGCATCATCCTTCATCACCTTAATTTAAACAACAACAAGGATGACAACATCCATAAAAGCAAAATAAACTCTTGTAGAGTGTCAGAACTGAATATGCAAAATATAGATTTATAAGGTTTTGATAAGATTGTACGTAAATTTGTTGCTAAACTTCTTAAATACCTAATAATGTTTAAGGATGTACTGATATTTTTAGGACGTGATTATAGAGATGCACCGCTTTTAATATTGTACCTTATTGAAATAGGAATCAGTAATTCAAAAATCAGATCAGTCGAATGATTACATCACATAAAAATTTGTTGTTTAAAAAGTTATGTTCAAAATGAACGTACCGACACTCTGATAACGATTATAGGGTTGATATGCTTTCTTAATCGTACCTAACTACTACAGGAATCATCTTGCAAAGTTTGATATTGACAGGACAATTCTAACATGCCTAAATCAACGAAAAAAGCAAACTGTTATGGACGGACTTGCGGACGGACGGACTGACCCTAATTATAGAAAAGCTTCGCTTTAAAAAATAAAGTAAATTTGTGGTGGGACATTTGTTTTTTTTTGTGTGTAAAATATGATATTTGTATATGTGTTGGTGTACTGTTATTCAATTCAATCATTCCACTAGTAATTTTGAAAAGGTGGGCCTTCAGCTGTTTAGGTTGATTTGACCTTTAACTATAATTGTAGCTAGTGGTTTTGTCTCTTACATCAATTACAAACCCTCTGCAGGTAGAGGGGAGTCAATAAACATTTTTTATGATTTAAAAAAAATAAATCAAAACTTAACCTCACCCAGTGAATAAAAATCTTCCCGGGACAAATCTAAAATTGTAGAATGATCAGCCATTTACGAGATCTATGCAGACATACATACATATAGACATCCTTTTACTTTAGTACACGAGAAAGAAAATAATGTTACCTTTTCAAGATATTTGGCCAATTCCTGTACAGATGGAAAGTCCAGTGCATTAATGTACGAATGCCGCGGTGCAAACTTTTCCATCTCAGCTCCATTGTACGTGACGGGCACCATATTGTATTTAAGTACATTAAAGAACTTTTCAGTGACGTAATCTGTACATAAGGAGTTCTCAAATGAAAGGTAGAATTTATATTCTTTTTCAATCTTGGCATAGCAGTCTGTATCATCTGACCTGAAACATATATATATACCACATTTCTATTATGGTTTTATGGACAGTTGTACGCAGATACTGCAAGAAAAAATAATTTCATTCACCCAGGATATAAAGGTAAATTTCAATTAATACTTCTAGTTTAAACAAACTTACCAAGTGGTACCAAAAAATTGTAAGCCAACAAATTAGAGAAATTGCGTATAATTCGTTGGGTATCAGTTAGATTTATAGTCCAATGTGCTCTCACACCCTCACTCATTAAATAGTAAATTAATGGCATTGATAAAATGTGAACAATAAAAAAAATTATAAATGAAATAAATTACCTGGGACACTCTTTCCTACCACACCTGCCATAGATATCAATATCTTCAAAATATTTAGAAAGCTTTTTCACATACCGTTCTCTTCGGGCCTGAAGTACAATAGAAATGCATTTTTATTCTGAAACTAACACACATACCAGAGAATAAAGTTTTAATATATTTTACAGTTGGCAATTTTTTTCGTTCATTTACCAGTATTGCTATTTTTCATCTATCAAAACACCAATTAATTATAATTTACTTAAATAGGAGGTATTTTTCTCAGATATAAATTCAGCTTTTAATCAACTGATAGCTTTGACTATAAGGGTTTCGCCCCTTGAGATGGTGGGGGCGGGTCTTAGCGACATACATACTGACATACATTATTGTAGAATTGCATACATAAAACAAATAACTGTAATGAGTCAGTAATAATCCATTCCTTCAGGTGCTATATCTCTAATTCAAAATTGCCATAACAAAGGGAGAAATATACCTAGTAAGAAAGCAGCTCATAGTGCCTAATAAAAAATGATGTCATACAATACAAATGACCAATGATAAGCTTTTATATATTGTATTAGCTCGTTTTTTATTGAGCACTATTAGCTGCTTCTATAGTAAGACCACTCACTATTCAATTATAATAACTTTAGTTGAAGGAAATTTTATTATCTTTCATTGTTCTTAACTTTCTGAAAATAACATTACCTGTGTAGCACAGTGTGAAACAAACCAGGCAGCTGTCCTGTTCTTTCCAGCGGCTAAAAACTGGTTCTTAGCACCAAAACTTCTAATGTATTCGTCAAGATTTTCTGGTAAAGGCTTTGTCTAGAAATAAATATAGAACATGTTTTAGTAGTAATCTTTAAACCTTATATATGTCTCTATATATTTATCTCTAAAACTTATAGTTCTTAAGTTCCACCAAAAATGTTTACCTCCACCCCCCCCCCTCAAAAAAAATATCTGTACCCCATCCAGTATTGACCTCTTAATATAACCAAACATGCAACAGATTTAGCTGATTGCACCCAAAAAAAAGTCCAGTTTAGCAGCCGCGCGTCAGCCGCGACTAAGCCTCAAATTTAAACCCGTTTAGCTGGTTTGAAAGTTTTTTTTGAAAAGCGGGCTTGCAATATTTAGGTCAGGTTTAGACATCCACATGACTTTTTAAAATTGTAGAAGGTTGCTTTCCATGAGGCTTTCTGGCGTCTGACGCGCGGCTGTCGAGCCCTGAGTTTTATACATAGTTTTTTTATTTTCAGAACCTATGAACAAATATAAAATTGATTATGAATTTACTTTCGCCCGTCACAACAATACATACATATAAATCAAAATTATTTAGTTAAACTTTGTCATACAAAATCTGATTTAAGGGACTAGTTGAAATATAATGAACTACTTTGTATTATACATAGATATATTTACTGGCTTTATGATGTTTGTTAACACCTAAGCTACGCTAGGATCAAATCAACATTGTTTTGCCTCAACCTCTTTCTTTATTTATTTCTCCAGAAAAACAAAAGTGCAATGAATGATTTAACGAAAAACAATAAAGCCTTGTACAAAAATCAGATGAATAAAATACTATGTAAGAAAATGATTTTTCTATATAATAGAAGTCATATTAATGAATTCATTGTACAATCTAGTTTCATTCAGATTATAGATAAGGTATCATTCAAATAGAATAGTTGTTGAAGGTTTACTTCCAAGGAAACAAAATTTTATCTTATAAGATATGAATAGAGGATTTGAAACCATAAACTTTTTTCATTCAATTTTGAATGACCTTTAAAATCGTGTTAGTGGATTGTAGGTTAGGTTAGGTTATATTGGGTTAGGTAATTGCCCCAGAGGGTTGGGCAATTTGCCCCGCAGGGTTAGAGCCCCCCGTAAGGGCTATAAATAGGAGAAAATCTACTGTGAAAAATACGAAGAATCGCCCCTTAAGGTGTGTTGCCACGAAAGGGACTATACCCGATTTTTTCTGTACATAAAAAATATTCTTTAGATGATGCTCATATTCCTAAGTATTTAGTAAGTTTTTTTTTGTTTGTAGTGAAGGATCTTGCTAAACTCTTCTTATATGTCCAGGGAAGTCTGAGTCCCTCCTTTAGGTCATTGACGGACGGAGGAACGGAAATGCCCTAATTATAGAGTAGCTGAGCTACCTGAAAGCTTCCTTTACCTGTACAACCTGTAGAAGTCTGAGTCCCTTCTGTAGGTCTTTATTGGACGGAAGAGCGGGAATGCCCTGATTATAGAGTAGCTGCGCTACCTGAAAGTTCCTACCTGAACCACTATTTTATGGGACCTGTAGAGTTCTGAGTCCCTTCTGTAGGTCTTTATTGGACGGAAGAACGGAAATGCCCTGGTTATAGAGTAGCTGCGCTACCTGTAATCTTCCTACCTGAACCACTCTTCCATAGGGCCTGTAGAAGTCTGAGTCCTTCCTGTAGGTCATGGTCCAGTTGAAGAAGTTGTTCATAGTGCTGATATCTGTGTACAGGTACTGAGCAGACTCCATTATATAGTGTATATACCTAAATAAAATTCATACACTTATTGAATAAACATTAGCTTCTTACAATTTGCAAGGTCGGATAAAAAATGTAAAATTCCTATTTTGTTTTTGTTTTAACCTCTAATATATAGAATATTTAGAAAAACAAGGACGAACTGCCATAAGTAAGACGATGAGAGGAAAAAGGGAGCATTACATACTAATCAGCTATCACTCAGTACCCTTTTTTTACAAGAGTTATTGTTCGTTTGTCCTTCCTTCTAATATTAGAGCTTCGCTTCTATGGATGTTGTCATCCTTGTTAAGACTAAAACTCTAAAGACTAATATGTTTGGTTTGTTACATATACAAGAAAAAAGTAAAAATCTTATAAAGTTTGAAAATATAAACAAGGATGACAACATCCAAAGAAATTTATGGACAAAGGGACCAAGTGGACGGTAGAGCAGATGTTCATTGGTAAAAAAAACTTTCTGACAGACAGCTATTTAGAATTACAGAGTAGCTTTGTTACTAAAGATAGAATTTATAAGGAAAAACAGATCTGCAAAGCCATATTAAAAGGATTTTATCAGGGATCTAAAGAAATAAGACAATGGGCGATAAATTGAGATGAATCAATCCCCAAAGATGGGAAACAACATAAATAGTTCATCTATAGATTGAAATTTTATTGTTTGAAAAGTTTTTACACTTTTAGTTTGAACCAAAAATTTAATATTTATAATAAGAGTACAATTTTTTTGACCAACCAATAAGTGGGCCTGTTCAGAAAACTTTAGGTACCAGCAGGGACAGGTACCAGCATCATTTATAGCCCAACGTCCCCCTTCTCCCTGCGATTTTATTTGATTGACGTCTGTAAAATGCCTCTTCTAAAGTTTTAAAATATTTTCCTAATTTTTGTTGAAAGATAAGTAAACAAGGATGACAACATCCATAAAAGCGAAGCACTGAAACGGTAGGACAAACGGACATGAACACTTATATAGTGTCAAAACTGAATAATCAGAATATAAATGTAAAAGATTTGAAGCAAAATTGTAAGTAAATTTGTTGAAAAATTGCTTTATACAGGATAATGTTTATGGACATACTTACATATTTAGGACTTGATTATAGAGTTGCTTCGCTTATAACAT
>LS042102.1:53705-66928 GCA_900241095.1 Acartia tonsa | reverse complement strand
TTAAACCAGGAATAAAGAGTAAGGCTTATCTTTAATTATTTTTCTTCAATGATTTTGCAGTATGAATTAGCTTTCCCAAATTATTGTAATTGTACAAAAATAAATTTTTATACTTTCTTTCTTCATATGTTTATTCCTGGTGATTTTAATATTTTATTTCAATGTTTGTAAACAAACAGACAGAAAATTTGATGTTTTGCTTTATATCTGGTGTAAGGCTTTCATAATTTGGTGAAGAAAAGGTGAAAATAAATATGCATTTAGCGAGATAGCGATAGATTTTTTCTTAAAATCAATTATAGGGCTAAAATCTACAAACAATACATAACCTATTTTTACATTCCGCACATTGAAAAGCGATTTAGACCTTCATTTGTGCCACACTAGTGTTCATGCGCGGATTTTTGATCCCTTCCCTTTTTTCTTTGTTCTATTGTTCTAAACTGTAAATTGAAAATTCAAACGCATCACTTATTATTTGATTTTTGAACTGTGGACAACTATTGTTAATATTTTCTAAGTGACGGAAAACAAACAAGCTATATTTATTTTAATTATAAAGAATTTTTAATACTTAGCAGAAATAATTTAATTTTTTTTATCCAGCTGAGGATTAAAAAGTTTTATGCTTTCAACTATTAAAGTTTAACTTTATGGATCCAGTATTGTTTTGTTCTTAACAATAGGTTAGGTCGTTCGAAACATATGTCGTCACAGAGCCTATCGGGGCTTCGTTCCGACACTAGGCTTAAATGCCGTTAATAAAAACTTACTTAATTGGGCATAAAATCATCCAAGTGGGGTTTTAAAGTACCTGAAGTTTTTCGGGTTAAATCACCAACACTGAAGAATACTAGAAGAATTACTTTATTTTTTTCATAAAGCTTTATCTTAGCCACATATAATACATCTCACCGCTTGAGGAACACATTAAGCTTCCCTGACAAGACAGTTGGGAAGCTTAATGTGCTCTGCTTTTTAATAAGTGAAGATAAATTAAATCTCCATAGTTCAATCCTGTAAGACTGGATGAGTAGAGCAAAATGGTGTGCAATAGATTCCTCATAAATACAAAAAGCTTAGATTTATATTAGGGCTCGGCAGACGCGTGTCAGCCGCGACAACGCCTAAAATTTAAAACTGTTGGTATACCATGAAAAAAATATATAAAATATGGAGTGCTCTGTTTGGGTCAGGTTATACATCCAGCGTATTTTTAATTATATTAAAAGGTTGATTTCCCTAAGGTTTACAGGTGGCTGATGCTCAGCTGCCGAGTCCTGAATTATATTACCTCTCAATTTTTACACACAAGCTATTATTATTCTTAAAGTTTTCTACATGTATCATTCGAGTACAGATACCTGACAATTCTGATTAGGAGGTTCTAAATAGTTTTAGTGTGGAAGTAAAGGTACAATGGTAGAGAAGAATCACAGATTTGCAGAGATAAATGTTTGATATGAAAGTTCAGCAAATGCCTTATTTCATATTTGTAGTCTAAAGAGAGAGTGTGTGGGGAGGGGAGTATCACTATCACCCCCACAAAGTTTATTTCGTTTCAAATAAGAAATAGATTCTAAAAACTGTTCTGTAGAGGTTAAAGATATTAGCATTTCCGCCTCAGTATATCATTGCAACAATAAATAAAAACTAAAAACTATGTACCTTTTCTTGTTTGCTGATAAGGAATGTGATATTTGACATTGCATTGAATAACTTCAAGTGACACATATTACATTGTAGTCGTGTTCAATCAATTCCACCGAAGTGTTCAAGTTTGACATAGTAGATTCTGTCTTTACAGCGAGGATGTCCATGACACTGTAATGTCGGGTCAAACATCTCAGTCCATCCGTCCGTACGTCCGTCCGTAAGTTAGGCATGTCCTATCTATTTCAAACTTTCAATGATGATTCCTATAATAGTTTGGTACAAATTAAGAAGCGTAGCAACTTTATAATCGTTACCAGAAAGCCCGTAAGTCCATTTTAAAAAAAGTTAATTTTTAACATTTTTTATTATAAGATTATCCTAATCATCTGATTTTTGGAATAATGAATCTGAGGGCAACAAAATGACTTTAGGACTTCTATGAAAAAAAACACGTTAAAGTCTTAAATTATTAAAAACTAAATAAAACTCCCCAAGCTAATAAAAAGAATAAGATTTCAATAATAATTTTCGTCAAGGTTAAGTTTGATAAATGAAGCAACCCTTGTAATAACAGCAGGTTAACAAGTTAAAAATCAAAATCTTATTAACAATAGCAATTAATGAAAATTTAGAATGAAAAAAAAAACCTTCTACGCTTTATCAGTGGTTCCTAAAAGCCATTATAATTTAAACTATTTGGGGCCTTAAAATATACTGTTATATCTTTGTTGTACAAATTCTCAGGATTTATATTTAAAGAAATATTATATACAAAGGAACAGAGACAAATATTAAAATAGTATTAGAACATAGAATGAATAAATATGAAAGTTAATTGCATTAAATTTAACTGTTTGTCCTGATCTTTTATTTATATACACATAAGATAATTTTCTACTGGATGTATCTGCGTGGTTTATTTGACTTTTTCCAACCTTTTTTTCTAAGAATAATTTTCCCTGAATTAGTTTGAGAATGTTAGCAACTGTTTGTCTATACTTTTACCAACATTTTACATTAGAAACTCTTATAGGATCTTGTTAGTTTGGGTAAATATTCAATAAGATTCCTCATGTTATATCAGAATAACCTTTAGAAAATAGCTTGAAAGAAACGATCATGACCTCACTATATAGTTTAACTAAAAAAAGTTATAAGTCCATTCTTTGCATTGGCCCTTTCTTTTAATGAAATGAAAAATGGTTTTACTTTACTCTTAGATCAAAAGGTCTTTATTCAAAAGCGTAAAGAAGGGCTGTGTCCCTATATTAGGAAGAAGCGCCCCCCCCCCCTAAAGTCTCCTTATATCCCTCTGGTGAATAATTGTGCACACTAAAGCTTAAATTAGGTTTTCGCCGGTAACGATTAGATTATTCAGACCTTTATTTGTATAAAAGCTTCAAATTTAATATTATATATTCTTTTACCCTCATTATAGAGTTAGCCTTTTTTGGTTGTTTTTTTGCCTGTGGCATATCTTGGAAACAGCAGGTTTTAAATGTTATATTATTCCCAATTATTAATACTGAAAATTTCATAATAATTCTAGTATTTAATTTAATATAGTTTACAAATTGGACAAGATCCGAAATTGAAGAGGCTTGAATTTGTCATCTAAGTTAGTTAAAACTGAAAATAGGTTACAACTCTTTCTTTGGTTCTTGTGCTTTATATATATTTAGCATTTACTAATGGCGGTGAACCAAGTCTAACGGGGTATGGGGGTCATATTTTATGTAAAGAAACTATTGCAGTAAATCTTTTTTTTTGCAAGAAATGTTCACCCTTGCTTTGAATATTTGTAGGAATTTCTTTAAAATTTAAAATTATATCATAGTAAGTATAATATTTTTTATAGGACATAAAAACGGACGGACGGACATACATTAATCATAGAGCATAGTGCAACTTTTAAATGTAAATATATTTAATTAAAAAGTTTATTGTTATTAAATACATTGATGAGGAGTATCACATTTATATGAACAATGACATACAATTTACATTCAAAGTATAGAGGGAAGGGTTATTAATGGAAAGATTTCATAGATTAAAGCACAAGTATAATTTTGTTGAATAAATGTTTTAAATATGATAGACATTTGTTCTTAAGCTATATTTGATTTTTTATAATTCTGTATTATTTCCCAGTGTCATTAATATCACACAATTAAATTATGGGTGAAAAAGTTAAGACACTGCTATTTTCAATAGTATAATGATAATTTTCCCTGACAATCTTCAGAGCATTACAAGCAGACTGACTGACCAATTGATCAAAAAATAGATCATTAAATTAGGGGATTCCTCACCAAAAAATCAGAATTTTGTGTGCAATAATAGCTGACAAAAGGTAAGTTTCATTTGTGAAATTTAATGTCTTCAAAAATTCTAGACTGTTCACTCTTTGGTTAAAGGAATCATTAAAGAAAAATAATAAAAAATAACAATATTATCCCTTAATAGAAAATTTAGGAAATAAGTTGAAAAATTGAATCAAAATTATATATATTGCTTTTTAAATAGTTTATTTTACTGATTTTTAACTTTAAGAATTCATAAATTCTCATTCTATTGTTTTTTATTTAATTTTTATTTTATTTTACTTAATACAAATAGATGTAGTGTTAATATTCAGTTAGTACCTGCAAGATAAAATTCATGTGATATTACCATTGAAAATTTTTTGAAAAGTTATTTGTTATGACCTAATACTATATTTTAACTTTTTTTTAGTTTTGCAAAAGACCTTTGCTCCAAACAGGGGTCAAAATCTTTACACTACTTATTTTTTCTCTGAACTTGGAACAATGAATAAAGTCAAAATGTAACTCTACAATTTTTAATAACAGGTAAAATCATTGGCAAATATGGTTTAACATTTTAGTTAGACATTTTACAGAAAGAATCATATTTAGAGTTTAAACTTTTTAAGTTATATATAAGATAAGTTTTTAAAATTAGTTTTATACTAAATTAAAAATTTGTTTTCTAAATTCAATATTCAAATTTAAAATTAAGTAAAATATTCTCAAAATATACTTGAAATAAAATCAAAATAACAACGAGATAAAAAACAAACATTTGATTGAGTGGCGAGCAGAGGGAGTTCTCTCCAGAGGATGTGAAACGAGTAGAAGGTAAAAAATTCAATATTAAGAGGATTGTTACCACCCCCCCTATCACAAGCCACTAATTTCATATTTGTGTTTCAAATAATTTAAGATTCTTTTACACTAACAATCAAGGATCTTTAAATTTAAAGATATCAATTACAAAAGGTTGGACCACAAAAGTTAGGTGTACCAATAGACTCAAAAGTTTGAGGTTTAGGGGTAAAAAAAGTTTACATTATAAAGACTAGTAAAAAGAAAAATGTGTCTAATCATAAGATGTTCAAATAAAAACATGGGTTAAAGTAAAAATTATTTCACATTAAAATATTGTTATTTCAATATTTGAATTTGAGTTTTCCTTATAGCTTTGCATACATATCCTCCAGCTGAGGCTTGAAGTATTTCATCAACTAAAATAAATATACTAAATTAGAATATAATTAACTCAAATGAATATGTTATTTAAAGAAAATTAATGTCATAACATAATTTGGGTTTGATTGTTTATTTTTCATAAAATTTATTCCTTTTTGTGGTAAAGCTTAAAAGAAAAGAAATATGCAAATCTTGCGAATTTAGAGTCGTGTTTTTATTTACTTTCAATAATGCTCTTCTTTTTATACAACACACAAATACAATACATTAATGTTTCAATAATTTATTCTCATGGTTCTGCTACAAAAAGGGAAATTTTGTTATGCCAAAAATTTAGTTTTACTTGGCGTTAACAAAACAATTAATCCCCCCAAAATTGTTAATTTTTTGATTGGCATAATACATATGTTAAAACCAGAAGGATCCAGTCAGGTAAATAATTCTAATTTTTATACAACACACGATCAGAAATATTAATTAAGCATAAATGATAAATATTTGTATAAAGCTGCGTTCTACCAAAACTTTATTGTTGAAAACTTATAAGATAACATAAATCTTAAACCAATGCAAATGGAAAGAAATAGGCCAATGTAGTGTCGACATTGAAACCAAAGTTTGAATATGTTCCGTCATTTTGACGAGAAACCCGAATTTTCTTGTAATTTTTTGTAATTCTAATAATATCTCTCATCACGGGATTTATGTACAGCATTTAAAACTTTTTTATAGGGTGTTGAAATACACAAAAATTTCATACATTTGCGTTAACGGTGTTATATCCGTCAAATAAACGAAATATTGAATTGAATATTGATTTGAATTTATTTTGTTTAATAACTTAATAAAAAAGAGTTTTTATGTGCTACTTTGGTAATGAGTAAACCTAAAAGTGCATTTTAATCAATGATAGGGTTGAAAAAAGTTATAACTTGTTTTATAGTTTTTGATCACTAATTTTATATACATTTATCTGATATGTATATCAAAATCAAAAAGAACTATTTTCTTTAAATTTTCATACTTTGCAAAAATGTCTTGGTTACTTTTTGCACTATAGTTGCTCTAAAAAGGATTCTATATCTGATTTTTACATTTAGGATAATAGATTTTATACCAATTATTGTGTTTAAAAAAATTATTTGTTCCTATACCTTTTTTATCATAAATTGTGAAAAACTGCTTTTTCATATGTAAGGTGAAAAAAGTAACACTAATGAATTTTTTTTTGCCTTAAGTATGTTCTAAACTTATAGATAAACACATTTCATAAAAAGATTTTTTCTAAATAAGTTAATTAAGGCATTAAATTAATTTTGCAAATTAACATTGCAGATTTTTGCAAATAACTTGCAACTATAATTTCTGCGGATTTTCTAATTTACATAGGCGTTTTCTATATATACTCCTCTTTCCAAAAATACCTCACTTGTCAAGATTGGATAAAAAAAATCTTTGTGGTCGAGATTCCATAACTGTGATTCCATAAAGTATTACCTTAACCCTCATGAGTTGTCCAGTGGAGCTTAATAAACCAGTTTGTACGGAAAACAAATTTGGGTGCAGATACACATCCTTAATATTTTTTTGTGTATAAGAGAAGGAAAATTATCATTTATAATATACCTGTTTAAAACCAAATCTTGAATAATAATTTTTCCATATCTTTCAAAGAACCTAATCCATCCTTTATTGGGATTGGAAAGACGATCATTAAGAAAGTGGATGTCCATCGTCCCCTACAGAAAATAGCTTAAAATTATAACACGAACAATTGGTATATTCACTAAATTGCATAACCTAATAACAGTTAGCAAGACCTTAAGCTCCAGACAAATTGACATACAGTCTAACGGTCTAAGGGACATGGTGGTACTAGTACTTTGTATCACAGCTATTTATCAAAATTCCAATATCTATCTATCTTGTTAAATGTGTGATGATACCCTGAAAGTATCAAAATCTGTTGAAACTTTTCAAAACTTAGTGAGATCCCATTTTCTATATATGGTCCATGTATTACCCCCAACCCCCACATAACCCCTTACTTGGGCAATATTTAGATGAAGCCAATGGATAAGGAATTGTATAAATTTAAATGTTTAATATTTAATTATTCTGTCTATTATTTACATGTTTTATCAAAAATGTCATGCACTTGCATTTGCAGCGCTATTTGTCAACATAAATAACCTTGTAAAATATATCATTTTAATGAGGAAGGGAGGTCCATTAACTAGAAAAATCAAATCATAGTAAAACTTTACCTTAACTTGTTCATAATCTTTTAAATCAAATTCTCTTCCTGAAAAAAAAATAAAATGGTTACCAACATAGTTAATAACAGGCCTTATTTCTTTTTATAGTCGAAGCCGATTTAACGACTTTTAGCTTTCTAATTTTTCTATTAAACTTTGGCATGGATTTCTAAAACGTTTCAATATGAATCATCCAAAAGTAAAGTTATAGTGTACAACAACGGTAATACGGACAAACTGACTAACCAAGAAAGATATTATTCTATACCGCAAAAATAATGCAACTTTAAAAATAAGCCAAATCAATAAACAGAATCACATTTTTTATGGCACTTAGGTTTACGTATTCGCTATCAACTATTTGTCATTCAAACTTACCCAATTTTTCTACTTCATTAATTATCAACTTCTTAACCTCCCTATACAACAATAATATATTTATATTTTGCCTTTTTGTTTGTGTCTTAAAATGAAGATTAATAGCTTATCTATTTTTTTAGAGAAATTTTCAATATGTCTCGGTCAATTTTATGGATACATTTAGGATAAGGAGAAAAAGCCACCGAGGAGCAATATTGTTCATCATAATTGAAAGGTACATTAACTTATTGTCTTATCTCCATAGATATTGGGTATATCTATTTAATTTGCTTGCATCTGCTAATACCTAGGTGGTATTTGCATACCCATTTAAAAAGGATAAACATATTTAAAGATAATATCCATTCTATTAATGAATAAAAAATATTTATATTTATTTTCCTGTTATTACAAAGAGCTGTAAATGATTCATTTGGAATTCTCCTTCTGCCGGCCCAATCCTTTAATATTCATTGTTAGTTCATTCCTTAAAATATCTTCTCCTTGACATTATATATCCCAACCTTATAGAAAAAATGTAAAATAAATTTCATAATAATATCCAAATACAAATTTAAATCACAGCTCTTTTAGACATACACCGACTTAGGTGATTCAAAATGAAAATAACTGTTCTTTAAATAAATACATTTTTAAATGTAATATTATGTTGTAAAATATAATAAATAAAGGCACCAAAAAAATATTTCTTACGGTTTCAACTGTGGCTTTTTTGTTCCAATTAACTTTGTTACCTGAACATTTTTAATATCTGGGACCACTATTCCAACTACACAAGATTTTAATGAATCCCCGTGAACAAACACCTAAACATATCAACAATAAATTTAAAGTTAAAGAGAATCATAATTTTATACTTAGTACTTTCACTTAAACCTATTTCTTGACCACAAAACCCATCCTTATACCCCATTTTTTAAATTATTAAAAATTATTTCAAACAAACTTTTGCACAGAACGGACCATAGAAGGTTGACAAGGATTAGATGTAACTTATCGAAATATATTTCTACTTTTGAGCTGCGTCTTTTTTTTGTGGATAGTCTATTTTCAACACTTGCGACGTGTATTATTCTATTAAAAATAATTGGTATGGACCAATATTTCAATTTATGCTTAAAAAATAAACTCTCTCAACCTTTACTCAGCCTACATTAACAATTATATAGATAGGTTGATTTTCGCATGTTCAGGTTCTTCTAGTTGTCTACGTCTATATAGTATCACTTCTGCAAAAGCATTACTTTATCAAATTGAAAAAATCGCCAGTTACAACAGCAAGAACAGACATTTCTCCTTATATTCACTCTTTTAATTAAATTATTTGTACTTCCATAGTATTTGGAAATCAGCACACTCTCGTGGCTTACTGCTACTATACTGATTACGAAATTGAAACAAAGAGAAAATTGTTTGTTTATTTTCTCAAACCTTGTTCTCATTTATCGGATCAAGTTGAAAATATTACAAGGCTGATATCGGTCAATTAATGGGACGCATAGCTAAGGATATCATGGCTTTTGTTGGGTAATTACCCTAGGTTTTGTTTGGTACTTGCAGGACGTAAGGTTAGGGCCCTTTATATCCCCCGCCCCCACCTCTAGGTAAAAATATTCACGCCTTTTTTAAAATGATTTTATAAATGAGGGGGATATCAGTATTCAACTGGCACTTTATGTGAAAGCGGGGATAGAGGAAAGTGTCATATGTGGTGCCTCATAAAAATACGTCTATTATCCACCTCTTTTTTAGGGATTTCTTTCCCCACTTTTCCTCTCATCCTTCCTTTTAATACGTATTCTTATGACGTCACACATGACACTTTCCGCTCACCCGTGAAAGCACCATTAATATATATATGTATATAGTACGTCTAACGCCGCATATGACTGTACTAGTACTAACCTGTGCGATCATATTGCTTTGTGTGTAAATATTTTCTAATTTTTCTGGGGCCACATACTCGCCTTGGGATACCTAGCACATTCAATATAGATTAGTATATTAGAGTGCAGGGTTTAAATAATTTAGAAACAGATAATGCGTATTGAAGTTGTATCGCTAATGCTTTCTTTTGTCTTTAGACATAGCCTTTTCAAATTCCAGTGCTCTCTCCCTGTTCGTAAAAGACTTGCTTATCTATATCTATATTGTACTATGATTTTCCAAGGTAATATGCCCAAGAGACTTTTTGATTAATTTTTATAATAATAGTAAAAGCAATTATCTTTCCTTTGATTCTTTTTAAGATTGTCTACACTAGTTTATCTATTGTGATTGAATTATTATTATGAATGATACATTGCACAGATCGTGCCTCTAATTATAACGATTATTATTCGTATCCTTCATGCCATCTATTTATGATTTATGTTGATTAAATTCGTTTTGTGTTAAATATAATGAAAAGATTTCCGTGTAATGCTTGTAACTTTTCTGCTAATCATATTAGTGATATATTAATATTTGATTATTGATATATTGTTATGTTATGAAATTAATATTTTTTATATTTGCAGTTTAAGTCTCTGATAATTTTGTAATAAAAAAAAACAGAAAATTCTTGTAGTACTTTCAATTTAACTACTTCGCTTTGTTCATAATAAAGCTTATTGGCAGAAATTCGAACTTAAGTCCCCGTTGGGCTTGACAGAAGTATAATATATCCCAGTAGCAATGCAGAGCTGGATCTTTAAATCATTTTAGTGGTGAGGCAGATCGTGGTGCGCCGAATTTCCGCCAATCACAGCGCGGCATTTCATAAAATGCTGTGCTCTCATTGGTGGAAGGTTGGCTCACCCCGATCTGGCTCACCACTAATATGGTTTAAAGATCCAGCTCAGTACTGTATAGAAAACTACATCATAATTAAAAAGTTTTGGTCCTCTAACTATAATACCAAAAAACTTTGGTATTGTATGGCCACCCTACAATCCTAACTCATACTTAGTAATTCTCCGCCGCAACCACACTAGCCACGAGTCTTTTTAGCAGCTGCAGCCGCTTTCATCACTTTTAATAAAGCAGAAGCCTCGACCGCAACAATTAGCGCAGGCGGCTTCGAGAAAGAATCGACCACTTCTACCCGTTCCAATGTCAGCCGCAGCCAAAATTATAATTTAGCTGGAGCTATTGTGCCACACTGTAACAACAATAATATATAAGTAATAATATTGTCAAAAATCAAATTACCTTAAAAATTTGTTTTTTTCTGTCTATAATTTTCAATGTACCATTCGCTAACCACTCGCCAATATCTCCTGAAGAAAAATATTTAATTTTAAGTATAAAACAAAAGACATGATACCTGTCTGCCTGTATATCTAAAACAGACAGAGTGGAAACTAAAAAAAATAACCTTTTTATTATACTTTTAAATCTCACAAGCACTCTATATTTAATTTACTAGCAACTATGCCCAAGAGACTTATAGGTACAATTAGTAGCGAGTGGTCACCGCCTTCCTTTATTTCATTTTTAGTTTTGAAAGAAAGAAAAAATCTAGGGGTGATTTCTCAACCAAAATAATTATAAACCTTCCAATGAACTTCATTGTAAAGGAGAACCATTCGGTACAAATATGAGACTATCTGCTTCTTCTATATAAGTATAATTTTCCGTTTGTCTGAATTGTTGAACTCTGTATTTATTGGTACTGCAATCCGTGTATACTGCAAGATAACGATAAATATTGAATAATTTGAGTATAAAAAGAAATATTTTTATACAGATATGCATAATTATTATTTCTATTAAGATAATCATCTCTTTTCAAAGTTTAAGTATTATTATGAAAATGTTTTTTTTTATTTTAAAGTTTTTCTGTAAAAAGAGTATGTCCATAGGCTCCGATCGCAAACTTAGGAATGTTATATTGTAGTTAAAGATTCCTGCGACTATGTGTTATAAGTTGGAAGCTTCACAGCAATCCAATTTATCTAAATCATCATTATTATGACATAATTCAAATTGAATTTTTACATAAGTTTAAGTAAATGTAAAAATTCCGTAATAATTTAATTTGAGAGTATTTCAAATTTCTTTCATGCTATTCAGTGGAAGGATTTTATAATTTCAATTATTATTGGCTTTTATAAAAATAAAGTTGTATAAAGCGATGACGTTAAATATTGTGAAACTAAAAACACAATTAGTTCTTTAAAAACACTTTTAAAATTGAAAAATAAGGTTTGCCACACTATGCTGAACACTTTGGCCGACAAAAAAAAGGGATTGATCCCATATTCTTATTTTATTTATCGTGAGCCTTTTCTATAAAACCATAAAATTCATGCGTTTTGTATATAGTGAAACTAATTATATTCGGAGCTGTTTTACTCTTTCTTTTACTTGAGAATTTTAGCATGCCTGTAAGAGTGACTTAAACTGAGAAAAAGTTCACTTATAATTAAAACTTAAAAATCATATTTTATGTTATGAATATGATATATCATTAATTTTATTGTGCATTTTTTTAAAAGCGAAGCTTTTATATAATTAGGGTCGGTCCGTCCGTCCGTACGTCCGTCCGTAACGGATAGCTTTTTTCATTAATTTAGGCATGTTAGAATTGTCCTATCGATTTCAAATTTTGCATGGTGATCCCTGTAGTAGTAAAGTACAATTTAGAAAGCGTAGCAACTCTATGATCGTTACCAGAATGTCCGTACGTCCATTTTCAACATTTTTATTTTTTCACTTTTTTAACGACAAATTTTTATATGATCCCATTGATCTGATTTTTTTATACTGATTCCTGGGACAACAAAGTACAATTTTATGGGCGAAGCAACTCTATAATCAAGTCCTAAGAATGTAAGTATGTCCTTAAACATTATCTTTCATCAAGCAATGTTTTACTAATATTTTGCTTCGACTCATATACATTTATATTCTGATTATTCAGTTCTGACACTATACAAGTGTTAATGCCCTTTTGTCCAACTGTTTCAGAGCTTTGCTTTTTTGATGTTGTCATCCTTGTTTTCATCATTACTAACAAACAATAATAATTATATCCATATTTATAGCAGCATTGTGAAAAATAAGATCTGTAAATTAATAAACAGTACATAACATAATGAAATGTTTAAAAAGTGCACAGTTATGTCTATAAGTTATAGATTCTGTGTCATACTGAAAAATCACATAACGCAGTGTTTTATAGACAATTTTCTACAAATAATAAAATATTAGCTCGGACCGTGGGCCCCTCAGGGCTAACAAAACCGTATAAAACATATAATTTTTCATTTCACCAACCGCGTAAAGATGTCTTTGATACGATGGGATAATTATCTTTCTATTAGATAATGATGGAGTCATTATCGCATACATTAATCATTAGGCTATAAAAGTTTTCCGGAATTTTAATAAATATAATAGATTTGAAATCTGCATAAAATTTTAAGGATTTTTTATAAAATTCGTTTTTTAT
>LS042102.1:22835-33511 GCA_900241095.1 Acartia tonsa | reverse complement strand
ATCTATTTTTATTTTGTCTGTATTTTTCTTGTTTTGGATTTTTGTCACTAAAGGGCCAAACCCTGAGGGCTAAATAAGATCACTTGAAAATGTTAAAAATATTGTAAAAACGAGTATTGTCTTAGAAAAAACGTAGATAGCATTACAGATTATTCACTAATTAGGATTATTCAGTTTTCAAATTTTTTATTTAATATTTAGCCTTAGTTTTTATGTATGTCTTTGAAGTAGACAACTAGCGAAACTGGTGGCTTAGAGCTGAACTATTAATTTTTTATTAGTAAACATTTAAAAGTTTTATTATGTTAATTAGATTTAAATATTACATTTAGGCTAATTTGAAAAAAAATAAATTTTCAATCTTAAAAGAGTTATCCTCCCATTTTTAAACTAGGCGTAGCATACTTTCCTGCCAAACCAGCACCTCAAGCGGCTATTTGTTTTTTAATATTCTAAATCAATCTTTATTTTAATTATTTTCCTTATAAGTTTATTTTTAAAAACCAATAAATTATAGAATAATAATAAAATACATTATATTTTTTTTTACATATATAGTATAGGTTATGATTAAAATGCAAAAAGCCGCTAGATGTTTCACTTAGTAGCAGACGAATTATTTTAATACTTCCCCCAACAATTGTTACAATGAAAAAGGGGTGAGTATTCATGCTCTCATCCTTTTTCCTTATGACCTTGTTTAATATATTGTTCTTGCATAGCTTCTCTAACTGTTCGTTCCCATGCTATAAAGTGTAGTGCTTGTCACGTTATATAAATGGTCATAAAAAGCAAAAACCTACTTTTAAAGATGGAGGAGGATTGCTATCAAGAAGACTTTGTGCTGTTTCATCATTATATACAACAACAACCTTAACAATTAGAAAAATTAATAAAATACATTTTTAATAACATTCAGAATTTTAAAGTTTTTCAATGATTTTTCTAAGTTTAACAAAAATTGGATATAGTTGATACTTATGTAGGCAATATGCAAAAACAAATAAGGTGAAGATTTACAAAAAAAAATTGTGAGGAAATATAATCAGCTTACCCTCATGTCACATTCTGCCATCACATATGATCTGGTTTGTGGTCCCAAGGAGTCGTACAGTGGTACGTTCACCATACTGTAGCAAAATAAACCCTTTACCAATATTTTTATTAAATAATATTGTGAATGTGAGCATCATACAAAAAAGTAACTTTAATTATAAAGTAATGGGATATAACTTATACAGATACGTTTAATGTTATTTATTACACAAAGTCTTCATTGTAAAAATGCATTGAAAGAATTCTAAAAATTATAATGTTTTTAATTTTAATTCTTTCTTTAGGAATGTATTATAAATGTAAATGCAAAAAAGTAAAGCATCGATATTTTTACAGAAGTTACATATGTCCCAGAATATTTAGCGTTATTTTTTTTAATTGAATCATTTATACCAGATAAACTCTAATTAAAGTCAATAGAAAAGTAGAGAAAAATGTGAATATCTCTTAGAAGCTGGGGAGAATGTATTGGTTGGTTTAAAAGATTCATATGAAGAGTGAACATCTTTTAGACAGCCTTTTTTTTCTTAAGAATATTAGAATAGCGTCATATGAAAGTTATATAATTCAAATAAATATACAGAATGTTGGTAAAGTTGTTGACTTTAATTTCAGAACAAATAGCAAAATAGCATGTCATGTCAGATGCGTTTATTTAAGCACTCGAATTAAATGTCATTTAGTTGAAAAAATACTATTTAAATTGTATCTTTATAACAATAAAGAAAAACTTTATATGTTTGTAAGCAAATTCTATAATGAAATTATGGAAGTTTAGGATTGAAATTACTATCCTTAGAGTCTTGAATTTTGCGTCTTTTGCAAATTCTGAATTCTATATTTTTTGAAAAAATCAGTCAAGAAGATTATTGTTTAGACAACTTTATTTTAGATAATTTGAATTTAGTATCACTGTTAAAAAAAAAACAATTTATTCTGCTTTAAAATTTAAGTTGTTTATTGGAAGTATTTTGTTTTCTAAATACTTGTCCATTTGTGTGGCTAAAGTGTGATATTTCCCAAAACTTGTGTCATTTGCCTGATTAAAGCTACAAAATTACTGTCTGCCAGGAATAAAGCTATGGCTTCATGGAAAATAAAAAAACTTAAATAATTATCATGTTTACATTTTTTTCTCACAAATTATGACTTACAAAAGTAAGGTTAGAATTAAGGGGAGCGGATCTTCCCTCTAACTGGGGTCGAGTCAGTCCGTCATCGTGTCTAACATAGACAGATAAACTGTAATGCATTTATTCATTTATTTGTCTAAGCAGAAGAATCTTGGATTTAATGAATTACCTAATAAATCTTAGTTATTTAATGCTACCCTAAAAAACTAATCTTTTTATAGTGCCTAAAAAAATGACATCATAAAATATAAATGACCAATGATAGGCCACTACACAGACTACATTACCAATGGCAGGCCAGTATAAATTTGAATTGACCATTTTTATAGGCACTATAAAAAGCTTTCAAAAAACGTCATTATCTCTGTCAGTAGCAAAAATATTTCTACAGTTATAAATTCTTATAAACATTATTATCCCTTAAATTTGTGAAGTCAGTGTCTATTCGCTCATTTCTAGTCGTTAGGCATAATTTTTGACTCAAAACTAATATATTTTAACTTTTAAAATGGATAATTTGTCGTTAATAAGTCAACACTATATTTCATATTTTCTGATGGGTAAACATAATTTTCCTTTACTTGGATACAATACCTGTCCGTATATAAATAATAGTAAATATCAACTAAAAACTACAAATAAAATTAAACTATTGAATTATTAGTTTTAAACCATATTTTTAAGAAAAACTTTTCCTAAAAACAATTTTAAGTTGTAAATTTTAGTATATTGAAAACCTAAGAATCCTAAATACTTAGACGTGCAAAGCACGTTGTCTATGGGGAAGGAGGGCAATTTTATTGAATATACATAGATTATTTTGAAAAATGTATTTTTGATGAGTGACTTGATGGTGAGGAGAACTGTGCAAACTTAGAACGCACAGCAATGCCTAAATTGGTAATTGAATATACATATGTGTGTAGAAAACTGAAGTACCTTCTTTCTTTACAAAATTTTAATTTTTGGTCATCCTTTCGGACATTTTTAAAACACTTTTTGAGTTTTGATATTTGTATATTAACCCTTTCCCTTCCTTTTGCATTTTATGTTATTTGGCTAATCCACAAAGAAAACAATCTTGAAAACGATTGAAAAAATAATACCTATCCTTGTTGTGTAATAATTTACTGTTAAGTGTTATAGCTACGCTACGTATGGGCATATTTATCCTACTTGTAAGTTATAAATTTTGAATTTAGATTTAGGTATCAACATGTGAACATTATTTAGCTAAAATGTCCGTAAAATTAAAATTACATTTTTCACCAATTTTATCGCAAAACGTCTGGACTTCACAGCAATGCCTCCAAACTTTAGGATAGGTAAGTGTGTTTAGAGATACTCTAAATACATCAAGGTTAGGTTATCTAAATTTTATTTATAAAAATGCCCAATGGTAAACACTGAGCCAAGATTTAATATGAAGTTACTTAACATTATTCCAATATAACATATTCTTCTGTATGTATGTATGGAAGCAGCTTATAATGCCTATAAATAAATGGCGTCATACAAAAAGTCAGTATACATTGTAATTGACCAAAGGCCTATCAATGGTCATTTGTATTGTATGACAAAATATTTAATAGGCACTATAAGCTGCTTCTATGTATGTCTTTAAATATCTCCATAAGGTCCAGTCTGATTGTTCCACAACTTTTATGGTAGATTATTATTGGTGTTAGGTATTATGCAATTTGAAGATTAAACTCCTCATCCTTTCTTGAAGATTTGACCCAAAGTAAAAATTACCCTAAAAATAATTGAATGTTGATGTTACCTATTAGGACAAAAAACACAAAGTTGCCAAATTGAGTGTATGTTTACAGAGATATTGGCTTACAGGCCGGGCCCTTTGCTCTACAATTTTTTCATAAATAAACATACAAATTTAAAAAAAAATAACTCTTATTTATCCCATTTTTTTCTGAGGCTAGCAGTTTAGTAATGGCCTATTTATTCGTGTTAAAATCATTTCATCAGCATTTTTAGGTATCATGGCTACTTAATTAAAATGTTTAATAAATCAAGATAATTACTTCGAGTACCTAATAAAAGACTTTTTGTATAGAATTTAATTTTAACAAGAATTCACATACCAGAGGAAGTTCAGAAATTTTATTTATCTTTTTTATTTGTTGTCGAATTTCTAAAAAAAAAGTAATATAAAGTGATTGCTTTACAATACGCAGGTAAAAATATAACATACGTTTTTTAAACTTTATAAGCCTTTAATAATTAAATAAAATGTGGATTGAATTGAATGTAACTCTCTTTATTCTAGATTAGAAAGATCATTAATCTTGTTTTTACTTGTCTATAACATTTATATACACAACAACTAAGTATTAAACTGTATCTTTAGTTGCGCATATACTTTATACCAAATGTCTGTCTGTCCCTCAAGGTGCCTCATCTGTTCAACCTTGTCACTAAAGATCACTCTAAAAATATTCAGTGAAAAAAATTATAGAATTTTCATTTCAAGTTTTGAAAGGACTGATATTGTATTTTAAAGAAAATTGTTCCCTGTTACGTCTAATATTACTTAAAAACACAAAAAATTTGAGACTTTGCCTAATCTTCTGATAAATTTTAATGTAAACAAAGAAAATCCGTCAATACATCAGTATGGTGATTTATTGTTTGTACTTGTCAAGATTTTTTTTAGATTTGCCGTGGTTCTCTTGTTATTTTCTTGTTTATTACATTATTCAGTTAAATTAAGAAATATTTATTTATTTCATAATTTATGTTTGTTCCTTGAATTATCACATATCATATTAATGATTTATGACAATATACATATGTGTGTTGTTTTTCTCCGTTATCTCAAATCAATCTTTTATATGTTTTTAAATAAAAAATATTCCTGTTCAAAAATGGTCCATTCTGGGCAGTTCCTAAAACAAAACAAAAAATATGAAGAAGATGTAATTATAATTAGGCAACAAAAAAAAATTAAAATATCTTGGCGGCTAGAGGATATGAAACTTTGAATGCCATAAGAAAAAAAGAACAAGATAAGATGTACGGTTACTATTATTTTAAACTCTCCTAAACGTCGCACTGCTATAAAATTTGAAAATGTATAAGGGATTATATGTCTAAAATTAGTCATAAGAAATGATATAGATGTGAGATATGGCGATTGCTTTATACAACTAATAAAACCAAAATTCAAAAACTAATTACATAAACATTTTTATTAAATATAAAACATCCAAATAAGAATTGTGCAATTAAATGGTTGGTTGTCTAATAAGACAGCTATCTATAAGCACCAGAGGTAGAAAATTATCCCCTTAATTAATTCATTTTACAAATACATATAACTGCGCGCCTGTGTCATAATGTTGCTTTTCTAAATATTTTTCCCTCTTTTCATCCATAAATATTAAAATTGCATATATTACATAATAACGCCACAAATTTAAGCAAATGTCAAGATCAATTAACTTTCAAGCAAAACTGAATTGGAACCAGGGAAAAAGAGAAATATTGTTCTAAGGTTCCCAAATTCCGCTTAGGACCAACAAAAACCTTTCGTGAAAATTTTAACCGTTCAATCTGTCAGATATTAAAATTTAATACAGATAGAAAGTGTAACAACTAAGTACTTATGTATTGTATTTGTATTTGGGTGAATTTGTTGTTGTTGAATTTGTATATTTTAAACTTTTACTTGTTCTTTAATTTTGTTTAATATATGCACAATACACATAAATGAAACGGACTATTTAACCTAATTACCAGAAGGATGACATTTCTGTACAAATCTAAAAGTTCAAACAAATTATCATGGCGAAAGGAATAGGACATTGATCAATAGGGGGCCCCTGTTTGAAGTTAAAATGTTTGTTGAAAAGTATTGACACTTGCATTCACTATTCCAAAATAATCCCTATCTATCATAACCCCTCAAAAATAATTAAACTAGCCAATGACAAAACGAATATAAAATATTTAGGAAGGATTTATTTTGAGCCCTATTTCTCTAATCAATATCATACGTCATAGTTTCTTATTTATCATAAAATTTTAAGTTTTTGAATACAATAAATAAAAGAATTTACATTTTTTGGCCAATAATTATAATAATAATTGGACTGTTAATCATGTTTAATGTTTAAAGCTTGACATTTATTCATTTGATAATTGTAAAAAATAACGTAACTTGGCTTGATTGTTTTACTCTTATAGTTTATACTTATACTCTATATTCAAAGGGATAAAGAAGGGCAAAAAATAGCCTAAAACCACCTTAGGACCTTAGCATCTAGGGGCTTTGTATTCAAAACGGTAGAGGACAGAAAAATAACCTAAAACTATCCTAAGTCTTATTTCTAAATATATTATTGTCTAAAACCATCCAAAGACCTATGTGAAGCTTCCATTGAAATCGAGAACCCAATCGGTTCAGCGGTTAGCGAGATCCTTCGCTACAGACAAAAAAGCTTACTAGTTTATGTACTAGGTATGTGATAGGATAAATTAAGCATAGCAACCTTAGAATGAATCATATTACAGTGTACATATATCTGTATGAAAAACAAATATTCTAGATATGCCTATTAAAGCATATGATTATTTTGCATCTTGCATTTCAAGAATTTACCTAATATTTATTATTTTTAAAAGCAAAGATATTTTACTTTTAATATTTTAGATGTGTTCTATCAACTTTAAAGCTCGCATAAGATTCAATTAAAAACAGTTTGTAAGCGTATCTACTATAAAATTATTACCAAAAAGTCCAAATGGCAGTATTAAAAAAGTTGATATCATTTATTAAAATTAAAATGTCCATGTAGATTCATGGAATAAATAGGAATAATCATGTAACTTGAGTGACATTTATATAATGAGCATCATGCATTTAATCATTTTACAACAGATTTACTGGCTTTTTTTTAATTAGTAATTTTGTTTGTCTATTTTGTTCATCTTGCTTTATTGTATGTTTTAATTCTTGTTAGGTATCTTTTACCTACACTAAGAAATATCACTTTTTCTCTAACGTCATCTTTTACATTTTAAAAACTTTTCTCGTATTCATTCGAATCCGGTGGATAGGAACCGGTTCTCATCCATACGAAAAAACTATGTCTATCATCATATTATGTCCAGCTTTCTATGAATATAAAAATGTACAATCATACACAGCTAGCATAGGCCAGGTACAGGTTTACCTAAGCACGACAAAGAAACTAAATAGCAGGGGTGTTCTAGGATAGTATAGTAAGTTCAAAACCACCCTTACGTAAATTGTAGCTGTACCTTCCCTATTATGATTTTTTTCAAAATACATTTTCTTGGCTGTTGGGTTTCATTTTCTCAATCTATGAGTATTATTAAATAAATTGTTTGCTTTAGCAAGCTAGTTTACAAAGGTTATGTAGCAAATCTAACTGTTAACTAAATATTTCAATCATATAATGAAATCCATCAATAAAAAGAATTTAAAAATTCATATTCTGTTACATCTTACAAAAAATTTTAAAAAGATACTTTCAAAATTATCTAATTTACATTTAGGCTAAAAAACATTGTTCCTTATCTTTAATACAATTGATTAAAGCCTTGTGAATCTGTATTAGATTGTCCAAGAATGTTTCTTGCACAATTCTGAAACACCTACAAAAAAATTTATTTTCTACTGCAAATTATATCTTTGAAGTTTGGGATGAATAAGATTAAATTAAATTTAATGATCTAAGCTATAATATTTCTCAAACAAGTAACCATAAATATTACTTACACTATCAGGCAAATAGTTCATTAGGCAAAGGTCTGTGCCCTTTGAGGCAAAAAGATATTTGATAAGGAGAGTAGATGATACTGAAATATTTTACATAGTAGTTTTAATCAATGCATACTATGATATTAAAAACCCTGTGTTTCCAACTGGAATTTACAATGTAGTGTCTTGAGTACTGCAAAAAATACTGGTAATTTAACTAAATTATCTGCTATGTTTAATTATAAAGATCTTATTATGCAAAGAAATACCTGTTCAGGTGATAGAACTGAGCAGAAATCCAATTTAAAATTTGTTTGACTACAAGATCACATGCCAATTATAAAAGATTGATCAGAGATAAGATTGAAAAAAATACAAATCTGTGAGTTTTTATGTCAGAGTAACATCTCCAATAAACACATGAAGAAGTTAGCTAAATACCTGAGAGTCCAAGGTGGTAGTAAAACAGTTTGTGTAATGTGAATGAAGGTCATAAGACCATTAAATGTGAGTGGCATATGTTGTTAAACTTTAAAAAGATATTTAAGAAAGTAATACTTCTGTATTATTTGAACCATGTTTAAAGCTTCTTTTTGATTGTATTCTTTAATATATTTTGTTAAAGGATATTTATGTATATATAACTATTGACGTTTGTGTAATAGTTCACAAAAACACTTTTTATACTGAAATTATTTTTAAAAGAAGGCAAAATGAAACCCAGCAGCCAAGAAAAAAGTTTTTCGAAAAAAATCATAGTAGGGAAGGTACAGCTACGATTTAAGCAAGAGTGGTTTTGAACTCACAATACCTTCCTAGAACACCTCTGCTAGTTAGTTTATTTGTCGTGCTCAGGTAAACCTGTACCTGGCTTAAGCAAGCTGTTACCTGAGATCATCATTTTCCTTTCGCACAATTTCCTCTGATTCTCCACCAGAATTTATAATCCCTTAAAAATTGTTATATTATTAAAGTTATATATGTTTTAAATTTTAGTTAAAGAAATATTTTTTTTTTGGTAGGACGAATTTTTTCTAGGGGTGATTTAACTTTTGAGGGTGGTGTTACATTTCCCCAGAATAGTTTTAAACCTTCCCGGGACCTATAAGAAGCTACCCTATAAAGGAGCAGCTAGTGAGATCCATCGCCACAGACAATAAAAGCTTACTACTTTGTATAATACTAGCTGCTACACCCCTAGAGGCCTCTAAGGACACTTGAGAGAATTGGGGGAGGTGCCCCTTCACTTTACATTTAAGTTTTGGTAAGGGAAGGGGGGCATTTTTTAATTGGTCTAGTTCTCTTGGGAGGTTATCCTATTAGATAAAGTAATAAGCGTTTTTTGTCTGTCCCGAAGGATCTCGCTAACCAATATTGTTCTCCTTTACAGTGAAGCTTCTTATAGGTCCTGTGAAGGTTTTAAACTATTTTTGGGGAAGGTGTCTTCACCCCCCTCCCCCCAAAAAATTATTTTTTTTACTCATTTGAAACTCAAATTTAAAATGGGATGATTTTCCCCCCTCTAACCATATTTGCCCCTAGAGGCTTCTAGGGGCGTAGCTGCTAGTATATACGATTATAAGCCTTTAGCTTTACTATAAAAGGAGAACCGTATCGGTTCAGCAGTTAGCAACATCCTAAGCTACAGACAAAAAATCTAACTACTTTATATAATAGGATTATTATTAAAAGCGAGGCTTTTCTATAATAAAGGTAAATTCGAAACGGTTACCTCTTTTTGTTAATTTAGGCATGTTAGAATTGTCCTATCAATCAGACAAAAAATCTAACTACTTTATATTTATAATAGGATTATCATTAAAAGCGAAGCTTTTCTATAATAAAGGTCAGTTCGAAACGGTTAGCTCTTTTTGTTAATTTAGACATGTTAGAATTGTCCTATCAATTTCAAACTTTGCATGGTGATCTCTGTATTAGTTAGGTCGGATTTTGGATAATCGTTACCATAATCTTAATTAAACATGTTTACTCTTTCAACAGCAATTTTTATGTGAATGCCATAAAAATGTAAGTATGACCTTAAACAATATCCTGTATTTAAGCAGTTTTTCAACAAACATACATAAAATTTAGTAACGACTTTATACATTTACTAGCGGTTACTAGCGGTTTTGCACCTAGCCTCTAGGGGCTTTGCCCCAAGAGGTAATTTTTAAAAAGGGGGGGGGAGATTTTTCGGGGGGGTTTGGGGTGTCCCACTCCCCAAGAAAATAGCGTAAAACCAACACAGGATCAGTAGATATATTCTTTAAAGAGTAGAATCCAATCGGTTTAGTGTTTACTAAGATCTTAAGCTTCAGACGGACAGACGGACAGACGAACAGACAGACAGACAGAAGGACAGACAGACGGACAGACAGACGGACAGACAGACGAACTGATAGACGGACAGACAGACAGACGGACAGATAAACAGACAGACGAAGGGACAGACATCAAGCTACTTTGTATTATAGATATTCTGATTATTCAGTTCTGACACTCTACAATTGTTAATGTTCGTTTGTCCAACCATTTCAGAGCTTTTATGCATGTTGTCATCCTTGTTATACATTGTACTAGTGGCTTAGCCTAGTCCCTAGAAGAAGACTCAATTGGAAATTAATGGGGGCGATGGAGGGGAGGAATAAGTAGTTGGGGGGCCGGCCGGGGGTGGGGGGGGGGTGGGGTGGGGGGGGAGAGGAGGGGGGAGTGGGGGGGGGCGGGGGCGGGTGGGACCC
>LS042102.1:0-10272 GCA_900241095.1 Acartia tonsa | reverse complement strand
AAAAATATAAAAATAGCCTAAAACCTGCTAAAAATCGGTCCGAACGCCAATGATGTTTTATAGTCAATTGTGCTCCTTGATGATGGGAATGTTGTCAAAAAATTTCAGCATTCTATCTTTTATAGGAGCTGAGTAAATCCCATTTCCCCCATAGCGTTACGGACGGACTGACTGACGGACGGACAAAGTGAATTATAGAGTAGCTTCGCTACTAAAAATAATATGACCTTAGTTGCTCCTTTTCTGAAAGCATCGAACATTGTTTTACAATCTTCATCTAAATATTTTTTTTATTTTTAAAAGCGATTCTTTTCTACATATAGGGTTGGTCTGTCCGTCTATGATTAATGGCGTCATCTAAATGTTTTACCCTCCTCCAGCTAAAATTTTTACTTGAAATTAACACACACCCCCCCCTCCCCCCCCCCAAACAACAGAACCAAGTATAATATAGTCTTTATAATTTTCAGGGGCAGTGGTATACGCGGGGGACACAGTATGACAGTCACAATATTTTCCCTTTTTCTCACCCTTCATTAAAATATTCTTTATTAATTTATCGGTATCTATTAATTGTTACTGAACGTGATAATCGCATTAAATATTTATAAATATTTTTAAAAATTTGAATTTTAAATCAATAAAGTATGAAGTTACTTGTAGAGTTGCAATGAAAATGAAAATATTTACCTAAATATTTGAGAAAATGTTCTTTTTGAGATTCAGGATTCCATTTTGAACAACGAATTAAATTTGGACCCTAAATATCAAAAAAAAACTTTGTTGGTTAAGATTTTCCAAAAATTATTTTAAAAGCTTATCTCGTTTGTTGCATAGCCTAAAACTATCAACATATATATTATATATAACTATACATATGTATTTTAAACCAAACGGTCCCCCAGATTTTCTAACTATAAAATTATCTTAAATAAAGTTTGTGTGCCCATTTATATTGGCTGTTTAAATTTTTTTCATTTATAGACTTCAATTTTATAAAATGTTGTATACTCCTTGTTAGAATTGTCTTTGTTCAAAGATGGAGTATTACCTTAACAGAGTCGCTTTGATTTGTATATGTAAAACTTTCTAAAGGTATTCTGACCATATTTGGATTATAGTAACCCATCTTTATTTATCTGAAAATAGAATATATCTATTTTATGCTTCAATTTCTTTTCTTTTAATTTTAAGGAGGATAATTTGATATATCCCAAAACTCCCCTCCTCACACCCTTAAACTTACATTAATATTAGTTGTTTAGTTTTAAAACCAAGGGATATTCCATCACAATTTTTCTAAATATTTCATATATGATATTGTCTTATTTAAAAGGTTTTGTTTTGTAACTTGATGATAATTAAACCTAAAAGAGGAAATAAAAAGAATGATATTTTAATGTAAAGTTCAAAAATATTTTCTTACATTTTGAAAAAATAGTGAGACTTTTAATAACAAGATAAAAGGCAAAGTCCTTTCTAGTCAGACGCCTTAACCACTCAGCCACGAATGCCTTTAAAGGATCAGGGTAAAAAGCACCATGATTTTTTGCTATTATAACTGCCCCCCTCCCCTCATATAATAATTGTTCTTGTTTTAAATATTTACTGTATTGTCCAAAGTCCTTTTTTTAATACTTTAAACTTTAGACTGCAAAGGTTATAAAAATAGAAATTATTTCAAATAAAGTTTGAAATGTAAAAGAAACTATTTTCTTTTTTAAAGATTGATTTGTAAAGCCACCATTATACATTGTATCGTGTTCGTTGTCCTTCTAATATTACGTTAAAGGATAATTGTTAGGAATATGACATAACCAACAAGCGAAATAACTCTTAAATGATATTTGGGAGGTGAATGGAGAGGTTGTCAATTTTACAATGTGTTGCCCCCCAACAACAGCTGAAAAACACGTAAAGTTTTCGTGGTTTTTATCTGAATTAATTTCGTTATTAGCTGGATAATTCATCCTATAGAAGCTAAGCTATTTGAAATGATAACCAAAAACATTAGGATAGGGCACAATTGTAATAAAGATAAAGATTACTTCTAAAAAAAAGTAAAAGGAAAACAGCTTAAATGATATCAATAGTGCAGTAAGGGGCTCGGCGGACAGCCCCTCACTGGACATTCGTTCTAGATAAAAGAGCAGGTGCGTGTGGAGGAACCTACTAGCGAGATCGCTTCTTAAGTAAAGAAGGTCAAGGGATGTTGGTAGGTTGGTATTATTTATTACTGAATGGAACATTACATAAAATCAATATATTTAAATTTATACAAAATAGATAGATAAAAATGAAGAGATGTAAAAATAGATAACCATGGTATATAATGAGAGGTTAGAGGGTAGGCTAGGCTGAGGAGTTGAGGTGAAGGGGGTGCAACATCTGATAACAATAGAAATATTGGCAGATGCAGCCCAAAGGGTTTATTTTATAAGGAGGCATGTTCTTCCGTTCCCCATTACTACAATAGCATTAAAGCAAAGTATTGTGTCTTTTCTTCTGCTAAATTTTAATCCATTTAACCCAGAGTGCAATAAATAGACAGATAAATTGATCAATGGTTTGGTTCTGGTTGTCAATAAAGAAATTTCTGATATCATTTTGTAAAAAGAGTATAGAAAATTGCATTTCCTTATACAGCTGGATATATTAAATTCTAAAATATTCTCGCAACTAATAATATTATAATATTGACACAATGTAGAATTTGTTTTCTTTATGCAATCTTTCATAATATGTACTAAAAATGTTAAAATTTAATTAAACAATATTTAAATCTGACGCAGTTCTCAAAGAAAAAGAAACACAGAAAAAAAATTTCTCTGCAAAACAAGGACAGATACTTGCAAAAATATCAAAGCTATTCCAAAAGCATTTTTTTTCATTGCATATAAATCATAAATCAGCTTATACCAACAACGAAATTAATTCGAAAAAATTCACGAAACCTATAAATGTCATTGGGGGGCAAGAAATCATAAAATTGACGACCTTTCCATCTGCCCCCAAATATTATTTTAGATTTATTTCGCTTGTTGGTTATACCTTATTCGTGCATTAAAAGTAATAATGCCCCTAGATGTGAATATTGTATCTTTATTTTAAAGAATATTATCTGATTTTTAGACGTACGGACATAACTTATGTAAATATGTGGTGCTGTTAAAATAGAAAACGAATGAAAAATATCTTTCAGCTTACTAATATTTTTTGGCATTGAAAAAAATATATTTCAGTGATTCAGTATCAAATATCTAACTAAAAAAGTTTATAGATTCAAGGAATTATGAATGCTGAGCTAGGTTTATTGAAAAGATATAAAGCAACCAAAAAAAATATAAAGTCAAGTTTCTAATTAAAGTATTTAAAGTATTTATAAGAATGTAAAATTATATAGAATATAATATTATTACCTATCCATTATCATCTATTAAATTTTAAAATAAAACTGCTATTTATTAAAACGCATAATAGAATGGAAAAATTCTTAGTAAAACAAAATATTGCTTTTAAACAATTTAGTAAATCTATGTTGAAAAGGCTTAATCAATCAGGTAAAGAAAGGTACATTTTTTACAAAATACAGTATAAAAAGTACACATTTGAAACAGATGTAAATATACAAAAATGAATAGTTAAACTCAAATAATGTCAATAAAATAGTAAAAACAATGACTTTATAGACAAAATTTAAAATTTATGCATTGCGTTGCATATAAACAAGGATGACAACATCCATAAAAGCGAAACTTTGAAACAGTAGGACAAACAAATATTAACACTCATACGGTGAGTGTTAGAACTGAAAAGGCAGAATATAAAATCTATGAGTCTATTTTAAGTTTTAAGTAAAACTGCTTAAATACAGGATACTGGTAAGGACATACTTACATTTTTAGGACTAGATTTTAACGATGCTTTGCCTTTAAATTGTACATTATAGTAATAGGAATCAGTATTACAAAAATCAGATGAATAGAATAATTATAACACATAAATAATTGTTGCTAAAAAAGTTAAAAATCAACATGTTTTAAATCGATGTACGAACTTTCTGGTAATGATTATAGAGTTGCTACGCTTCCTAAATCTTACCTAACTATTATAGGAATTATCATACAAAGTTTGGAAACAAAATTAACAAATAGAGCTAAATATCCTAAAGTTCAGATCAAAATGTAAACAAGAAATACAACAATAATACTTATAATCTATCATACAAAGTAGAACGATGTCTGTCTGTCTGTCCGTCTTTCCCTTAAGATCTCGGTAACCAGGGAATCAGGGAATATACCTACTGGTCCTGTGGTTGTTTTAGGCTATTTTCTTTGGGGGGTGGACACCCCCAACCCCCCCAAAAATAAAAAGTCCCCCCCCCATTTTTTTCGTGACTTAGGTAGGTACCTATTTTTTTTATGGGGAAGTTAGTTCACATAAAACTACTGGCCGCAGCACCAGAAGTGCTTAATTTTTTTTTTTAATTACCTCTTGGGTAACTAGCTATCTAGTGCTTATAATAAAGTAACAGGATCTCTGTGGACTATGCATCTATAGCCAAGTGAGTTGTGTATACTGGATGTGTTACAGACGAAAGGATGAGCAGTGAAAGGGAGAAGTAGAATAGCTTCGCTACGTTTTTCCTATAAGTGAATAGTCGAACACAAGACCCTCCCCCCTCATTCACTATTTATTTGATATTTATAGAAAATAAAAAAGAAGGGGGGGAGTTTTTCGTGTATTTTATCAGTTGGTAGCAGGATAGAACCTCAAGGTTAGGGTGACATATGTATAAA
This sequence comes from Acartia tonsa, assembly GCA_900241095.1. Taxonomy (NCBI): domain Eukaryota; kingdom Metazoa; phylum Arthropoda; class Copepoda; order Calanoida; family Acartiidae; genus Acartia; species Acartia tonsa. The sequence continues at coordinate 5,473 of LS042102.1, read as the reverse complement.
GTCTAAAATTTAAAATAACTACATTGTCGACATCTAAAGACAGTTTATGCTAAATAGCATATATGTATAATATAAGAGGCAATTGGTGACTTCCTATAAAAAATAATTTTGTCCAAAAGAGTGAATGTAAGAAAGACTGAAGACATTGTTTATTTTGGAAATATGGTATTATATAAAAGATATTTTTATGTTGACATTATAACACAAAATTTTGGCAGGTCCCTTAGTTAACAAGATATTAAAGTGTCTTTTCTTTGAAAAAAAAATTATTGAATCTTTTATATCACTGCATTATTTACATCTGCACCCTATATAAGCAGTTTTAAGCAAGTTATGTTCTACATTTTTTAAATCCTTTAACAAACAAGGTATATTATTTTTCTAACTCTTATGTCCTCTTGATATCTGCTCTACTAAAAAAAACTTTATATTTCTAAAGATAAAAAAAATATTTCACTTTTCTTGAAACAATCAACGAAGAAAAATAACAAAAATATTTCAACTGTTTCACTATCTCCAGATGTAAAGAAACTGATTGACCGCCAGACATGGCACACGCGCGCTTTTTTCACAGTGTATAAGTGTGTTTGTGTGTGTGTGTGTGTGTGTTTTTGTGTGTAGGCGCGTGCGTGTGTTGTGAGTTTGTGCTTCTTGCTGCACATATATAAAATAACTAACATTCCATTCAGGTTCTTAAACAGCAGGGGTAAAGGGATAGGACTATAGACAATTAATCAAACTTTGTCCTCATCATCTATGCAAGCCTGATTAAAGACAAAGTCATTTCAACTTTTAAGAAAGAAAATTTGAGTTTTATGTAAAGTTTAATTTATATGAGAAATTACAGCTGCGCCCCTAGATAATATGATTTGATCTAACTAAGTTCATTTGTAGTATAAAGTTATTGCATCAGTTGAGAGAATTAAATTGAACCATAGAGTCCAAAAAAAGCAGAAGAATTAGCGTCAAGATTAATTGGTCATTAGAAGAAATAAAAGGGGGAAGAGATTTTAAAAGATGAATACATAAGTTTATGGAAACACGGAGAAAAGTTAAAAGAAGAAATCACATAAATCAGAGAAAATAGTAGAACAGTACTAACATATAAAGTTCATAAGTTCATCTTTATACCACTCCACCAAACCATAGTACTAGATTTTTCTTTTTGCATTCTGCACTAAAATATCTATAGAAACTCTATCAATTGTAAGAAAAGAGAAAAAAATCATAGGGAATTTTTAAATTCATTTGTTTGTTTAAAGGAAATTATTGTGAATAATAAATGTACTTAAAATTCAAATAAAAAGTAAATTAAAGTTTTCACATCTTGTTACATTCAGAAATTGAAAAGAAAGTATATAAATACATATTTATTATAACGGGTGGCTTACGGTTATCCGAATTAATTAAAATTTGTGAAAAGGAAATTTTAATGAAAGATAGATAAACTTTAAGTCAAAGTAATTAATAAACTATCAAATGTTTCAGTAAAGCCAAACTGATATTAAGTGACATAACAAATAACAAAAGTCTTAGAATCATTTTTCTTTTAAAAACTTAAGCGAAGTCTTTCGAAGGGATCTTCGATTTCATGCACTCAAACGCAGCTTTTCTATAAATGATTACTCTTGCTGCATGTTGAGTTAAAATGTTATGTTATTTTATATATTCGTGAGTTTGTCTTGAAACATCTTGTTTCTGGCTAAAATGGCCTTTAAGGTAATTAGGTTACTTTTGATTTTGTAAAAATGAGGGACAGATAGTAAGTAAATAAATGGCAAGGAAAATAACCCTAGTACGATAAACAATTTTATTCCTAAAATTATTTGTTAAAAAGTTTGGATCTATTGTAAGTTTAAAACAACTAATCAAAATTTAATAAATAGCCTAAAGTTTTCAAGTATTCGATTTAGAGAGTGTTTTTATAAAACTTTGGGTACCTATATAATTTACAGTCAAATGTTCCCTTCTCTACCTAAGAAAGGGGTAAAGGAAGAACTGGGTTAATGTTTTTTTTTGTCTAATGAATCAAAAAAATTGGCATAAACTTTTAAACTAACAAATGTCTGTTTTTAATAATAATTTTCCTGTCCATGGTTAAAAATTTGAAAAATATGTGATGATATTTAATTCAAAGTAAATCCAGTTATTTCTAGCAAAATTCACCTTTCCACGAAAGTACATAAATATGAACATGTGATGTAAAAATTCACAAATATCTAGAATTAATAAATAGTAGAATAAGGTGAAAAAAAGACAAGGACTAGGGATGGAGCCGATGAAGGGACGATTATGTCCAATAGAAGCAATTCTTATTGAAAATATAATCTAAACTTTAGATCACACATCAAGAGAAAAAAAAGGGGGAAATAAAAAGAAAGCGAAAGAAAGAAAAAAATAAGCAAAAGGAGAAATAATATGAAAGAGAGAAAGAAAGAGAAAAAAAGGAAATGAAAGGACATACCGTTTATAGAGAAAAACTGTGTTTTTTTTCTGTTTTTAAAGGTTGAAAGATTAGCGAGGGAAAAAATTATAGATAAAGGAAAGATAAAGAAGGTGGTTGAAGCTGTTGAAGTTAGATTAAGAGATGCGAGGAAAAGTGAATCATCTGCACTTTTAAAAACAATCTGGCCACCACAGCATTACAAAAGTAGCGAACAAAGACACCCAATGTTAAAGAATAGCTTAATAACAAACAAAAAACTTTTTAATATTTTGACTGCAATATATTCAGCTGAAGAGAAATGATGTTTCATGTTTTTATAAAATATTTAGATTTGATTGTGAATATTTTAGTCTAGCATATTTCTTACATAAACTTTTCTACAGAGGTATCACAGGTTAATACATTTATAAGAAAACAAAGACAATTACATCCAATAATACTTGTACACAATGCTAATGAAATCAGGAAAATCATCAAAACTGATAAGAAGTTAGATAAAAGTCGATTTTAATTTTTTTTATGTCCGGATATTTGTCAAAAGATCCTACTGTGTTGTGCATATTTTCAAAAATATAACATGTTAAGGCCCGTTCAATTATTTTTTCCTATAGGCTTTTTTAAGTTCTTTGCAATATTATATTATGTTATTTTGAAAGAGATATACTTTTTAAATGCCCTATCAATTAAATTTGTAAAATACAACTGTACAGATTTTTTACACCCTAGTCTGATAAATTTGTTTTAGAGAGATGTATTTTCCATCAGTAAGATTGAAACTGATATACAGAGATAACTTATCTAGCAAAAAAATATTTCTGGTCAATATAATGAACCAGTTAATTCTTCATAAGGTTTATGTTACAAATAGTATATCACTACGGTTAATACATTAGGCTAGTTTCGAATCAAATTATAGTGAATTAAATTACTATATTAGAATAGATATTGTATTTTAAAAATAGTATTTAAGATTAAACTTTATTAGTCAGTTATTTTGTCGTGGAATTTGCCGTCAGTTCTTATCCTATTTTATCATTAATTTTTGAATGCTATTACTATTTATCCTAGTTCTATTACATCTTTACAGCCCCCGTGATACACATTCCATAGAATATAATACAACATTAGGTAAATACCATGGAAAGACGATGGGGGCGGATTTATATAATATTAATATTGAATTCAAAATTTCTTGTTCGTCTTGTGGCCAGAATTGAGATATTCCATAAATAATTTCATACAAATTATTAAGTATCAAAATTGGTCAAAATTTATTTATATTTCTTTTCATGTATTTCTGAGAAGATTCATGCAACCATTGATCGCAACGAGTTTGTATTCATATCATTAGTTTGCATGAAAAATGTGCATCTGTCTGTCAATAATGCTACAAAGATTTAAATTTTGTGAGGGGGAAATGTATTTTAACGACTTCTCCGAATTCATTAATTTCTTGAGGAAATTTCTTAGTTCTATTATATAACTTGCTTTGTCTGTACGTTTTTGATCGAAACGTTCAATGATTTTTCACTGAATAATTTTATTATATGTGTGCTTCGCTACTAATGGATGTAATCGACATTTTTAGCAGCCTTTGTATTCTAAAATTTGCCTCCCATCCTATCTTTATTGCAGAACTTTAGGCAGCCTAACTTTTGGTTGTGGAACAAGTTACAAAGCACAAACAGAAACTTATTAAATATAAAGTGTATTATATGGTTGAAACAATTATGGTTTTAATTAAATATATTACATAAATTATTGTATCATAAAACTTAACATTGAATAAAATATAATAAAATAAAGCAGATTATTCATTATTGAGATTCTGGAGTTTCAATAATAAAACAATAATGACAACATCCATCAGTAGCGACACACAAAAAATCATGGGTTGACAAAACGAAAAAAGGAATTATTGAGCAATATAATAGAAGATATAAGAATGAAAGAAAATCACGAAACTTTATGATATTAACGTCTTTTGTTGCATTGATCGACAGATTGACTGACAAAGTAAGTTGTAAACTGGATGTTCTTTGAAAATGTTAAAAACCTGCCATGGATGTTATAAACTTGAAAACGCTCCATTGGAATGTTAACAAATCCGAGGTCAACCTAAGCTAAGTAAATCTCATTTCTCTAATAGCATTACAGACAGACGAACGGACAAAGTGAATTATAGAGTAGCTCGTAATATCTTTAAAAAATAACATTGAATTTAACATAAGAAAGAAAAGAAACAGCATATCAAGTTATATAAATGCTAAATACTTTATATTATGATTGTTTGCAAAGATAATAAGACTGATGCCAATTCAACATGACAAACACAATTTATTTTCCATATTTAATTAAAGTTTTAAGAATAATATTTAAATTTAGTTGGCACCAAAATAATTTAATTTTTCACAGCATATAAAAAAGGATGCATATTTCCTTTATCTCGTAATTTTTTATTTCAACCCCTTCACCCCTTATTTCCTCCATCTTAGTTAAAAAAAACATATTTGAAGAGTATCTGTATTTTTAAAAAACAGCCTTGCAAGTTAATATACAACCCTCGCAGTACATAGTTTGGCTAGGCCATTTAATGCTTATATACGGTAAAAATAAAAGTTTTATTTTGGTGTAAATTAGTGAACTTCAGAATAATTATATGATATTGAAATTTATCTGTAATGTTTTATTCTGATTAATATTTCTGTTGAAAGAGCCCTATATATATTTTTGGTGGATGGTTGGATAAATGGTTCACTGTCAACTTAAGCAAATATTTTTGGGGGTATGTGGGGATGCAAAAACGAGTGGAATAAACTAAAAAGTTTTATAGAGTTTTATAGTTTCCAGATAAATGGAAAACCTTTAAAAAGCTGTGAGGAATAGAATATTGAAATAAGTTATAAGGGTCTTTATTCCGTGCTAACTAATTCAATATTTAGCAAATGTGAACCCGCGACCGTGGCTCAACACGTAGCGCATCCGCTCGTCGTCGGGAAGGTGTTAGGTTCGAATCTCGGTCCGACA
>LS042098.1:0-10279 GCA_900241095.1 Acartia tonsa | reverse complement strand
GATAGATAGATAGATAGATAGATAGATAGATAGATAGATAGATAGATAGATAGATAGATAGATAGATAGAAATATAGATATGTAGATAGATAAAAATATAAGTAGACTAGTGGTTGATAGAAGCATAAATAATGTTGATTTGATGGATAGATAGATAGATAAATAGATTAGAAAAAAAGACCAAATAGATAGATAGTAAGATATAAAAAAAAATTACAAAAATGAAGGATAATTTTCTTTCAAGTTTTTTTTTGATTTGGTTCTCTTTCTTTTTGCACAAAAAAACCATAATTTAATTTCTCACAGATCTACTCAATACTAAGGCGTAATAAGACGCTTTTAGGAGGGGAAGGTGGTAGTAAAATTAGTTTTTTTAAATAAAATAAAGTTTTTTCAAATTACAATTTATACCATAGACATCATGGGGGGGAGGGGGTAAAGGTATCCCCCTCAAACTTTATTTTAAATCCATAAGATTGTTTAATAATACATTAGATAACCCCCTTCAAAAAAAGTTTTTTTTTAAAAGACAATCTATAAGTATGAAATTATAAAAAGACATCGGGAATAGTCCCTTTCGTAACATCGCCCCATATGGGGCGATTCGTCGTATTTTTAAAATGGCTTTTTATAGGTATATTTTAGGTTAGGTTAGGTTATATTGGGTTAGGTGATTGCCCCACAGGGTTAGGTAATTGGCCCCACAGGGGTTAGAAAGAGGAGACAAAAAAGTACAAATAATGAAAAAAGTCTAAATAATTTAGTTCTACGAATGTAAGTATATCCTTAAAAAATGTTAAAACAAATTATGACATTATACAATTGTCCTACCATCTGATTTTAGAGCTTCGCTTTTATGGGTGTTATCATCCTTGTCACATTGATAAATCAAAATACAAGACTTTCCCTTAACCACCCTCCTTTACTAATTACATTCTTTATTAAACCAAATTCAGAAATAAAGAATAATTATTCCAAAAAAAAGATATAAAAAAATGATTTTACCACATTTTTTCAAATTTAAATATTAAGTCTACATTGCATTGTAATTATGAGGCATTGATTAACAAAATCTTTCTTTCTATGAAAAAAAGTATAAATTATTCTATATTTAATGTATTTCTGTTTAATACTTTGTAATAATTATCCTCATTTTATCCCCCTACCCTCCCTTGCCCCCAGATTTACCCCTCCCAAGGGAGTGTGGGGCTGCTAAAAAGAATCCACCCGCCGATTGATTTAGACATGAAACATTTTCGCCAATTATCTACAGCTGGCTAAAAAACATATTTTTGGACAAAAATGTAATAAAAAAACTTCATTTTTTACATAAAGATTTTTGAATGTAATACAATTCTATGGATAAAGTTGTTAAATTTCTTAAAAGACAACCAAAAAATTTAATTTTCAGTTAATAGATTAAAATTAAGCGGCTTATAATCTATTAATTAGGAAATTACACCATATCTATAAAACTGTTTCTAAACTAATACAATATGTATGGAAGATTCCTGGAAAGAAAAAGTATTTTAACCACTGCGAGCATGGTGATAATGTGATATGTTACTTGAGAAAATTAATTAGACTTATACACCATTTTAGTGGGGCTATAAAACACCATATCTTTTAAAGCAAAAAATCGGATTTTCCCTTTAATGCCTCGCTTTTATTGCATATTTGGAAACTTATAGTTTAACTTACCTAAACGATATATTTTAAAGAATGAATTCATCCCTATTACCTTTAAAACTAATTTTTTAAGGTTTTTGAAAATCTCAAAATATGCTAAACACCTTTTTTGCTGTTTTAGAAATGATCTTTTCCCCCCTCAATTGCAACAATCTTTACTCTCCCTTACACTACCTTTTTATGTTTATTATCTCCCTCTTTAAAGCAACCCCTCTACACTTTTCATTATTACCTTAATTTTCTCCCCCCTCAACATATAGGCCATTAAGTATCACAAATTGTTGGTAATGGACAAAAAGTTTGTTCATCAGTAATTGAAATAATTAGTTTGCTTTTAGGTAATTTAGTTTATAACGTATAATTTGTTGAATAAATAAAATAACAGGAAGTGTGTGTGTAAATATTCTTTAAGATCTCTTAAATGGCGAGATGAATCAGCAGTATTTTTATAATACTTGTTTGATTTGTATACAAGTTTTTAATTCAACAACAATTTCAAAGATATTTATTATGCTGTCAAATGCTAGTCTTGAGTCAAAGTGTATTAAATTGCACATATAAATTAAAGTATGTGCTACACTTGTAAATAAATCCATTTTGAGGGGAAGCTTCAGTGTTCAAACTCTGAATTTTGATACACTTTTTTAAGACTCAAAAAAAAACAGGATAAAAATATACATAAAAGCGGAGCTCTAAAAGCAAGTGGATTTTTTAAAGTCTTTAATAAAAAAGACAATTCTAAACAATAAGAGAAATCCGTTATGTACTTAACGGACCGATCCAAACTATAAAAAAACATTAGCGTTATAATGATTTAAAACAACTGACGATCTAAAAAATATTGAAGTAAAACAAAATAGGGCAAATATTAAAAGTCGCTACAGAAAAGAGCAGAAAGCAATTTGCTTGCAGACGAAAAAGGTCACCACCACTTGATCCAGATATTTATACATCTATACTTAAACATTTATTCACAAAAATTATTGAAACGAAGTTCCTACCTTGTTTGTTGCTGCAGTTGTTGTTGTTTGCAAGCACGGAGGACTTCACCACACCCTCGCTCTTCTGCTGGCTCACTGGGATGGGAGCTGTGTTGGTCATGGTTGTCATGGTCGGGGCAGAGGGCAACATCAAGGTGGACATGTCTACAGGACCTCGCATAGAATTGCCTAAACAAAAATATTCTCGTTAAATCATTATTTTAAAAGTTTTTTATGAACATATTATTTAGATTCATATGAAAATGCTTTACGTATGTTATTCAAGTTAAATATCTATAAAATAAGGGTTTTATTGGTCATTATATTTTAGTTTTTTTTTAGTATTAATTCAGTTTAGACTAACAGCTTCAGTAAAAGTGTTTTTGATGTTAAGTATTTTTAGGATAAGATGTGTTTTTAACATGTGTTAACATTCTTAAAAACAAATGTTATTTTACTCTAAACTAAATGTAAGCTATAATATTATTTTTTAAAATAGAAACAGCGTGTCCAATAAAATATGATGTTATGCAATACAAATAGCCAATGATAGGCAATTATACATTTTAATTGCCCACTTGTAAAATGTATAATAACCTCTTTCATTGGTCATTTGTATTATATGACGTCACTACAAGCTGATTTATTATTTTAATTCTGAAAGGGCTACTGTTTTAAAATCTTTTAAAATCACTTAAAATTCCCCCTAAGAAAGAAAAGAAAAAATAATCTTTAAGCATAAAACAAAATATTGCAAAAACAAGTGACTACTTTAAGAAAAAATTTGCATATAATTGCCTGCAATAAGGTACAATGGAGGTTCTTGCCACTGGGCAGGCAGATAACCAGCAGTGGTACAGTAACTTCCATGCATTGAATCACAGGGCTACCTACCTAGAAGAACGAATATTCAATTCCAATAAAAACAGTTACAAATTGTGTTACACAAGCATAAACTACAAAAAAAAACTAAGCTAAGAAAAATTTTATGGGATTATGTACAGACAACTTTTGGTGTAGGCAATTATATGAAATTTGATCTTGATTTTTACAAAAGTTTATTTGGACCAAACTGGGGGTAAAAGGGTTTGGAGAGGGGGTAAATTTCTCCCCTCCCCCCTCCTTTAAATATCTTTATATGTTTCCTCTATTGTTCGGCATGTCACAATCACACACACACACACACACAAACAAATTTCTAAAACTCCAAGGTTTCAAAGTTTGCCAATTTTGCCAGGAAGTCCCCAAGGAGATGATGTGTGACTGGCAAAATGGGGGGAGGCCTGAGGGTGGCTGGGTTAAGGTAAACAAATGTGAGGGAGTGGGGCGGGGCGTATTGACAGCTTTCAAAACCAAATGAAATTTGAATTAGAAGTGTATATAATATTTGTTATATATTTTGATATATTTTTCTAGATTAATATGTCAGCTTGTCATGATTAGCAAAATTTTATTCATGGGCTCACAGAACACCAACTTAATTCAAAATGAAATGATAAAAATAAGGCACTTTAATCATTTTAATAATTTTTTTTTAAAGTAAGGATACAATTTAGTTGGAAACGTAGGTTTTTTTTAAATTTGAAATCCTATTACATAAGTAGTAAGGTTTTATTTTGTCTGTAGCATAAATTTTTTGACAAACACTTAACCGCTTGTGCATTTTAAGGAAGCTTAACTTAGGGCCCGGTATGGTTTTAGGCTTTCTTATGCCATTCCTTACCCTCCTATTAGATAGTAGGGAAGCAACCGCTAGTTTGTATATATTGAGAAAAGGACGTCTAGGTAAAGAAAAGATTTTTCTCCAAATTTGAAATGAAAAACATGAAATAACCATTTATGTGCTGCTAACTTCTTTCTGTCTTTATTGTTTTGCTTATAATAATGTTACAAGACAAAATAATTTTAAAAAAAGATATTTTTTCGCGCAAGATCAGACCTTGATCCCTGAAATTTGTACAAGAATGCATCTCTCCACCCAGGGTATAAGTCTTATGCAGGGAGGTGGGGGACATGGGGTTGTTTATTTTTCTATTCGTTGGCCTAACAACTTTTGGTACTTTAATATATTTGGATTGGCTGGTTCATCAAGTTAAGTGTCCAAACATTTTAATTACGAATTGTAATCTACAGGTTGGCTAATAATTGGTGTTTTATCATTGGGAATGGGCTTCAATTTATCGACCACTGTCTTATCCCTTTAGATCCATGACTCTTATGCATGTATCTAAATATTGTGTACATATAAATACACACGCATACAACTTTTAAGGCGAGGTGGGGCTTACATATTCACATATATGCAAACATGTATACTAGATCCATGTATGATTTACATACAGGGTGTCTTGTCCAATTGTTTAGTTAAAATGTACCCTTAAACGGCTCTCCCTCGTTTAAAGTTTAAAATAAAAATCAAGGGGGTTTGTCATTTTTTCTAGAGGTGATGTTTTTGGAGAGTAGTGGTAACCCCCCCAAAAAATTGTTATAAACATTCCTTGGACCTTTACAATGGTTTAAAGGATAACAATATCATTTATGTGGTTAACGAGATCCTTTTGGACAGACAGACACACAGATATAAAATCCTTTTAATTTTATATAAGGATTGCAATTTCCAAAATTCAAAATCAAATCAAAATATCTAGATTTTTTTTAGTTTCAAATTTTTTAGTAAAACTTTTGAAAACAACCTGTATTTTGAAATGTAGTAATATGAAAATGCAAGGCTACATAAAGTTAGTTAGAGACTTATATTCTATATAAGTCTCTATGGTTTTAGTATTATTTAATAAGTCAACTCGTGCCCTAATGTCTCGTCAAAGTGAAATCAATTTAGTTTAAGACTTAATCGTTAAAGAAAGGGGGGTATAATAATTCACCCACTTCCATTTTTCTATTTTATTTTCATCAGCTATAACCAATGAACTTTGTAAATAAAGTAATAAAACAACATATATTGAAACTCAGATATTTTTTTGGATTTTAAGAATCATTTAAGATGATTCTCCAGCTAACTTAAAATAGCATCTTCAAATCTTTAACTTAAAACCATTTTATAAAGAAAATAAGTTTCATTCTTTAAAAGTAATAACTACTTTATAAAAATTACATCATAAATTCGTTTCAAAAGCACTAATAATTAGTTTACTCGTAGATTAAAACCCAATATCAACCCTTTTCATTAAATAAAATTTTAAAGATTTAAAAATAAAATTTCCCCCATAAAATGAGCAAAGAAAAAAGAAAGAATGTTTAAAATTTGTAAGGAATATTCAACAATATTAAAGCAAACAAACAAAACTATTCCAAAATAAAACTTTTAACTTTTTAAATATTTTATCCTGAAAATCTGGAGACTAAGTTTACAATGGGACAATTGACATAAAAATTTTAGAACAATCTTTTTTAAGATTTCTTGTTTTTTTTTATTTAGATAACTTAAAAACAGGTCTTTTTCAAAGTTAAAAATAATTTTTTTAAAATCAATCATACTATATAACTCCTAAAAAACAATGACCAAAAAACTATATTTCTATGGATATCACTAAATATTTTTGTCTAAAGCCATATACTCTAATATTTTATGAGAGTCGAGATAAACTTTTAATTCAAGAAATCATTTTTAATGTCTAGGGCAGTTTAATATTCAAGAGTGTTTTTGTATCAATGCTACTCTTTAGTTTACATATCTAAGTTGAATATTAAAAGAAAGGAAAAACTACCCTCAACTTATTTTCAATTTATTTACAAACTATCTGCTGCGCCCCTAGCATCTAGGGGCTCTGTATTCAAAAGAGTAAAGAGGGGACAAAAATATCCCAACCCATAGAAAGTCTTAGGTCCAAAAATAGCCTGAAACCATCCCAGGACCTATGTGATGCCTCCCTAAAAAGGATGACTCAATTAGCTAAGTAGTTATTGAAGTATTAAGCTTCAGACAAAAAAAAACGTACTACTTTAGAGAATAGGATAAGAATGGTTTAGGGTAGAGGATTTCTGTGCTTGACTAGGAATTATAAAGGAAATCGCCGATAATCCTTATATAAAAGTAGTAGGGTATTTTTTGTATGGCTGGACCTTAAAGAATCTCTTTAAAGATAAGGCTTATTATGGGTCCCAAAAAGTGTGTAAAAATTTAGTAGGATAATTTAACATTTCAAATCAATTCTGGAAAAATATGAAAAATAAATTTTTGGTGGTGGGTATTCCCCTTCCCCGCATTCCTTTCTCGAAGTTGTCCCTAGGGGTCTCTAGAAGCGAAGCCTCTAGTATCTGAATTATGTTATGTATTAATATATTTTGTAATAATACAAGTAATGCATTACAATATATTATATTCTTTCGGACAATATGCATATTAAAAACAAGCATGACAACATCCCAAAGCTTGATAACTCAGACAGCCAAAAAAAATATATTCATTAATCTAAAACAGTGAGGTGGACAAAGTGCCTAAAAAATCAGCTATGTGACGTCATGAGAATGAGAGATTATCCGTCTTTAGTGGTTTTCTTTCCCACTTCTCCTCTCATGTCCCCCCTATTTTTTATGTCGAGAGGTAACTTAATGAGAATTTTAGAAAAGGGACGGGATAATATAAAAAAGGTAAAATAAGAAAGAGAAAAAAAAATTTAAAAATAAATGGATATAATACGTGAATGGATAAAGAATATACATGGTTACTAAGACAGGGGAAAGATTGTCATCAATTTAGGTTGCTAACATGGAACTTTTTTATAGGACAGATCGTTCATCCAGTCGAAGGGGAGGGGATGGAACAAAGGCGGTGGAAGGGGGATATCATTATTTCAGCTGCCGCAAGATTCACTTTATTAGAGAACATAAAAATCTGGTGTAACATATAAGTAATAATATATCCATTATTACGTGTAACAGAAATCTATTTAGACTAAAAAAATAGTTTCAAAATTAAAGGAGTTACAGGACAGAAATATATTTGTTTAAAGAAACTTCAAAATAGACATAATGATTCCTGTAACAATTGGGTACAATTTAGAAAGTGTAGCAACTCTATAATTTTTACCAGAAAAGCCCAGAGGATCATTTAAAAGATATTGATTTTGATCAGTTCTCACATTCTACTGTTATTGATGTCGTTATCCTTGTTTTAAATACATTCCTAGCTTCTGCGCTCTTTATAGTCATGGATGCCCTTGTTTGAATACCTATACGCAGAGTTGAGTCTCTAAAATATTTCACCTAATCTTATTTGCAGAAAGAAAACAATGAAATTCAAATAAAGTGCACACCCGCTCAGCAAAACAGTGGCCATGCAAACCAGCTAAAACAACTTCATCAAAAGAAAGAGAAGACGTTATCAATGAGTTTACAAAACTAAGATTTGTTTAAAACATGAAAATACTTAAAGACAATGATACCTAGTTATTTATCGCATCATATCATAGACACCTTCCTGTGGATATTAAGATAAAAAATCATAAGATCAAAACAAGATGTGTTAGCCCCGAAGGGCTTAGAACGGGCGGAGATTAATCGGTATCGAAGCCTTGCTGGAAAACATTTTAAATCAGTAAATTCTATTATATAAAGTGGTAATGTTTAAAAAAATAACAATAATACAACCCTTTTTAGCGTAGTAAATATGACTGCCATTCATTGTTTTTTTTAGTTTATTATAATTTTAGTTATTTTTTTGCACATATTTATAAGCACACTGTGCAAAAATTTTAAAGACAAATGAAAAGAAGAGAACCAAGTTATATGAATTTGCATTTGAAAACTGGTTCTAAAAATTCATAAAAATGTAGAATTACAGTTGAATTTTAGCCAAGGATGGATTACATCTATATTGTCATACAGATGTAAAAAAAGGCTTTAGAACCAGTTAAGGAATGTTCATAGTACATGAAGGTATGTAAAGGATAAGATAACAGGGAGGGAGGGGACATTGGACTGTTTATTAAACTAGGCCCCAAAGTTTTATTATCACGTTTACTTAGCAACTATGGGCACTTTAATTAAATTTTGGTTGGTTGGTTTATTAGGTTTAATGTTATAATGTTTTAACAACTAATTGTAATCTAATGAGTGGTAATTCTATATGTTATCATTGGGGGTGTACATTAATTTATCGGCCATTGTCTTATCCCTTGAGATCCCTGATAAGATATTGTACATCCAGTGATTTTAATTTATTTAAATCAATAATATTGGCGACCTTTGGTGATTTAAAATTATTGGTTAAAAAAACTATTATGGCTAAAAAATTATGTTTATCTATGTAATAATTTTGAAAATAAAAGACCTTTATTAGCATAAAAAAAGTTAAAAAAAATATTATTGCTTAAAACAAAAAGTGCTACCTTGCTCCAAGATTTTAAGATTTATATTTTTGTTTTTATTTTATTTTTATCAGTCAACAAAGGTTTGAGATGTATTGAATTTTAAAATGGTGGAATAGGGACGGGCAGACAATATTTCTGAAAAACAGTTTTAGAACAAAGCTAAATGTTGGGCAAAATGGCGTTTTAATTTTAGAATAGTTATTTGTCACATCATATTTTAAACTCATTTACACGGATAGTAAAATAAAAAGGCCCGGTCTAACAAAACTGGTATTAATACTCTGACATTTGTTTTATTATTCGTAGAAAATTGTCTGTAAAACGATATAATACATGATTTTTCAGTATTTCTTAATCTATATATCGGTTTCAAAGCTATGCTGAAAAAACTTTTCTAAAAGAATTTTCTTTCTTTTTAGAAAACCAATACATGGTCCCAATACTGGTGGTCAAATAAAATATTAAAGTCTATTCAAAGAACCAAAAAAGCTTGAAATTCCCCACCCTTGACTTTTTGCTATTTTGGGCGGTTTCCTTCATTTTTATTTTATATAATAACATTAGAATCAGTGTCTTCCGAGTCACGTTACTAAACTATGACAGATTAAACTTTCATTCAGCTTTTAGTCTACATATTATTTCCTTATTTTCTACAAGGATTATTTTCTTATCAGAGACAAAATTACATATTGGTCTTAATAGTCTTTGCCTTTTGTACGTAATTGATGTGTGTCTTTTTTTAATAATTGAATTTTTCCGCTTTTTTATATACATACAGGGTTAAGACAAATGGAGTATAACAAGTATTGTAAATTCAGGATTTGTAGCTACTAGTTATTAGCGGCTACACCCCTGGGCCCTAGAGGCCTCTAGTAGCACTTAAGTTGTGTGAGGGGAATTTAAAGAATAATTTTATCAACATAATTTTCCAACTCTTTATATTTCATCCTTGTTTTTGTTTCCCTCCCTCCGCAGAGCTCAACGTCATTACTGTGAATGCATAATTTACATTGTCATATCTGATTCCGCGCTTACACTATGCTCCAACATTTATGCAGAGAGGACAAAATAATTTACATTGTCATATCTGATTCCGCGCTTACACTATGCTCCAACATTTATGCAGAGAGGACAAAATAATTTACATTGTCATATCTGATTCCGCGCTTACACTATGCTCCAACATTTATGCAGAGAGGACAAAATAATTTACATTGTCATATCTGATTCCGCGCTTACACTATGCTCCAACATTTATGCAGAGAGGACAAAATAATTTAC
>LS042080.1:84000-96143 GCA_900241095.1 Acartia tonsa | reverse complement strand
AAGTATGTCCATAAACATTATCCTGTTTTTAAGCAGTTTTTCAACAAATTTACCTACAATTTTGATTCGACATTTATACATTTATGTTCCGATTTTTCAGTTTAGATACTATATAAGTGTTAATGTCCGTTTGTCCTACCGTTTCAGTGCTTCGCTTTTATAGATGTTGTCATCCTTGTTTAAGTATTGTTTTCTAATCATTATAGCTTTATTTTTGTTAGTAAATCTTCTGCATAATATTTAAAGAATCCATCATATAAAGAGGACAATAAAAACTTATGAAGCTAAATTAATCTTGAAATTATCGCACATTCTATATTTAGTCTTTTAGTTGTGATATTTCTTTAGAAATTTGTCTATTTTTAACAGATTCCCACTTGTTTGGTCACCTTTTTTTTATTTTAGGTGTTATAAAAAGTATTTCATATGCTATGTGGGAACGACAAGATGCATTGGATTTGAAATGGTAGTCCTCATTTACGTTTTTATAATGCTACATACTATTTAAGTATAGAAAGATATTTATAAAATTTGCACAATTTAGACAACAAAAGTCCACTCCTTTAGTTTCTTAGAAGGGTAAACAGTTGTTTTTGTTACATTGTGTGATAAAAAGCAAAAGGCTGCTAATATGAAAAAATATGTACATCTGGCCATGGTTTATTATTTAACTAATAAATGTGCAAGATAAATTGACAGAAATATAGATAGAAGATCATTACGTAACATTAGGTATATGCTTTTACAATATTGTTTGGATTCTGAACACCTAAATACAACCTTTTTACAATGCAAAGCTCATTCAGGGAGATTTGGCGTCTTTCTTTTTATTTCTTACAGCCTAGATCCTTTAGGCAAGTTTTAACATTCCCCTATTATATTGGAAGTAGAAGCGTGCTCAGAGATTTACTATTGAGTCAAGAAAATGCAATGACCATCTTTACTTCTTTCACAGTATACCATAATGCTTAGGGAAGTCAAAAGGCATTAGGTAACAAAAGTGAATTACCGAATAACAGAATTGCAGAATAGCCTACCTTCTCAAATTAAATCAAACCAAAAAAAATATAAAAACTAAACAAACTCTTCGTGATTAAAGATGTTTGGATATGAATTCAATTTAACTTGAATTCAAATGTTTTGTTGTTATGGTAGAGCTACTCCACAAATCATTGAACTAGTATTTTGTAAATATATGCTGATGAACTTAATTCTTCTTAACAACTTTATATTATACTAAGGTTATTAGTCTGAAACAAAAAATACCAGCAACAACTGCACTGACCCAATTATGCTACCATTTGGTTCTGAATTGGTACTGAGGTGGGTACTTTGGAAGTAATCTACCTCTGTTAAAAAAAACTCACATATCCATAATAACTTGGGCAAGTAGAGGTAAATCCGCTAGTTTTACTTACAAAACATTAGACTTCAGTATCAGGCTACTGATTATTTATTTTAAGTTTGGATTATAGTGATTTTAAATTGTTGTCATCTTCTCTAACTAGCCTAAAACGCTAACATCCTTGTTTTTATTTCAATGGTAAATTGATTTTAGACATTCCATGAATAACAAAGATTACATGAATAATAAACACTATGCTAGACTCTGACGGCAACCAATCTCATGCCAGAAGCCCATTTATAGAATAATGCCTGCAGATGTTATAATTATTTTTTTTTATGACAGTGTAAAATATCCATATTAGAAAACTGTTATTGAAGGAAATCATTGAGTTTAGAAAAATAATGAGGGTATATTGCAAAGGTTTAAATTTATCATAATGTGTAACAATTAAAAATATTTTAAATTTTACATTAGTTTAAACATAGTATTTTAATATTTTTTTTAACCACCAAGGTGTTATAAAATTATTGTTCAGAGTTGATACATTTAATTTAGATGTTCAACTAATTTTCTGCCTATCCAATTCAATTTTTATTTTAAATTGATCAGATGAATTTAGAAAAAGTGTTTCCTTTGAAGATTGTTTTATTGTTTTAAAGTTAAATGCATTAAAAGGAAAAGTTTTATGGAATTTATCAACAAAATTTAAGATAATGTCTGTTCTATAATGTACATAATCAGATTGAGTAAGGATGAGTTTTTATTGCAAAAAGTTTTAATAATGATGTACTTCATTATTTGTAATAAGGTCTGGCTTCATTTTTATACATGTAAAGGTCAATTAAATATAAATAATATTACTATAAAATTAAATCTACCAAGTTCTCCATAATAAAAGGTGTACAATATATGTCTTGTTTATCCATATCTTTGTCCCTTACATTTATTTGATATGAGAATGAGATAGTTTATTAAGTCCAGCAAACAAATCAATCAATTCAAAATTGGAATCCATTCAAAAAGCGTATTTTAGTTTTTATACAAAGCAACCAAAAATTTGAAGTAAGAAAATAATTCTATAAATATCTCTAAATTAGGTAAAAGTTTGAGAAATTTCGAGAGTGCATACAAAATGTTATGATGGTCAGAAGCGATTTACAAAAACAATAAAAGATACAACGAAAGAAAAATAAAGAGTAGATTAATTAAAGATATTGTATTGAATAATTTCAATAATTTCACAAATTAAATTCAGCAATAAAGCTACCTGTCATTTTATCTACAAATATACAACCTATAGAATAACTAGAAAGTTCTGTCTTTTATCTTCTATAGGAGTCGAGAAAATCATGTTTCTTCCAAAAACGTTTTGGACGGACATCTGGGAATTTTAGAGTAGTTTCACTAATTAAAAGTAAGCTGTAGGGGTTTGTAACCATCTCCTTTATAGATAGGTTGTTGATATTATGCATTGTTAATATTACTATTATTGGTACTGTTAGGGACATCGATAGCATTGTATAAAAACGGACAAATTTAGGAAGCGTAGGCTTTGCTGTATGTTGCTATCCATTTAATAGCATTAGTTTTTATACAAAACACCAATAAAAACATATCAAGTAGCGTAAGCAAGCCAGTAGGATGCATTCAACTTTAAAATAAACAGTAATTACTGGGAAAAAATGTTTAAATGAAAGTTGGTAATATCTTTCGAATTCCTTACACATGTACATATTAGCGAAATTAGCTAACTTTTAGTCAGTGTGGACGAACGCCTACGTTTGCCTTGTTGATATTTTATGCATTATACGAAAAACAAGGAAAAAGGTCAAATTTTAAGATGGAACTGGGAGTGTTCCTTGGATTCAAGACATATACAACTTATTTTGAATCCAACTTTATTTGTCTAGATTTCGAGTAGAAAAAGAAGCATTCAGTGAAACAAGGGAGGGTGTTTTTAAAAAAGATTAAAGAAATAAATATCCCAAACAAAATATAATATATTCCTTAAACTTAGGTATCTAACTAATCGCAGAGTTTACTATATTGTATTTATTTTAAATCAAGTGGTAAATGGTGGTTAAACTAGCTTACTCAACACATTTAAGATACAGAGACAGTTACAAATTTATTTAAATCATTTGCAAGTTTCTGAAAAAACCTTTAGTTATTCGAAATAGAAAAATAGGAAGGTTGTCAGGTAGAAACGATCATTTTGTGTGTATTCACCTCTATTAATGGAATATATTCTATTAAGGACTATACACTATACAGCCACGCGTCAGCCACCTGTAAACCTCAGGAAAGTCGACATTGTTAAAAATTAACCTGTTGCTTAAAATGCAATCCATAAAATGTTTTGAGCGTCCATACACGTTTTTACTTTGCTTCTGATGTGTGTCTGTTTTCAAACATATTTATTTCTGTTTCTGATAGAATGAACGATCATATTAGAATTTGTGGTTTCCCTATTTCAATTTGATTATTGCATGCTAAGCAGGGATAAAGTTATTAGGGTATAAGAAATATAATTAAAAGGATAGGTAAATTTTAATCCAAAGCCAGATACTTAGTTAATTAATACTTACGTTCCAGCGAGTAGCTCGTACATGAGAATACCAAGTGACCAAAAATCTACGGCTCTATCGTGACCTAGTTTAAAAGGATTAAACTATACGGTTAGGTTTAGACAATTTAATACTGTAGTATTTTACAAACAAGATTTTAAACTAGATATATATTATAATTCTGCTTTGTTCTTCTTTTGAATTTCTACCGTAATCATATTTTCATAAAAAGAAAAAACTTTTCACGAGGTTTTTAGTGATAGAAGCTTTGATTTTTGAAGCGCATAGTTTAAATTCCTTTGTTTAGAATGATCTCAGGAGCCACATATTCCGGGGTGCCACAGAATGTCCAGGTTTTGCGCCCTCCGTCAACATTCTTCGAGAACCCAAAGTCAACCATTTTGATATATCCCTCTTTGTCTAAAACAAAATAAGTTTTGTACACAGTCTTTCCATAATCTGTAAATAGGTTTATCTAATAATTTCAAGGAGGGAAGAAATAATGGTAGGGAATCAATAACCGCGCCAATCTTACCCCAAATATTTCTTGAAGGGGGAAGGTACTATTAATTTATTGTTCATTGTCTTAATGCTTTATAAACTAAACTAACTTACATTTTGTCTTCATAATTATATCAGTTAAGTAGGCTGATTACTGATGAGACATAAAAAATACCGCATTCTGTAAACACGCCTTTAATCTTTAAATGACAATAAATATCTTATATTAATATAAACATTACCTAGTAGCAAATTTTCTGGTTTAAGATCTCTGTAAATGATGCCGTGACTGTGCAAGTAATCGAACGCACTGACCACACAAGCGATGTAGAATCTGGTTGTGCTATCCTCAAACCATCCTAAATAAAATAAGAATTGACAAATAATATCAAAATATATTTTAATCAAGGTAAAAATCACAAAACCTCATTATTTATTAAATTGTATATGATGCCAAATGTAGTTTAATTCCAGTTTATCTTTCGAATTAAAGACAGGAAAAACAATAATATTAATAAATATGTCTTTAGAGCTAAATTGATTTTAGATTAAAAGTCTAAAAATTACTTAGTTCTGTACATTGTACAATGCTAGAGAATAAAATAATTAAATACTTCTCATTCATCTATTGAAAACTTATCAAATTTTATATAGCTTCCCATTATTTCACTTGTATTTGATTTGATATAGTGTAATAAAAGATAGTAATTATAATACCCATATCCCTTTATGAATTTGGAGTTGATATAGTAATGAATCTTGCAAATCTGGAAGTATTATCAAATATACATTTTACCTATATTTTTTATCCCTACATATAATTTTTCTTTATATTAACTAGGAGTATTATTAATTATACTTTTAACTATATATTTATCCTTGTACACTTGTATTTGATATAGGGTAGAGTAATAAATCTTGAAAGAACTATAAGGGATGTTGATTGTTAATTTTATTTCAGGGGTAATTAACATACCTTTCTTTCTTCATCTTTAAATATCAAGGATGATTTTACTATACTTCAGAGTTTAGTTCAATTTACAGAAAAACAGCATTGGAGTAAATTTAAATAAGAGCACCATAACCGTAAAACGGACAAAAACAGAAATAGCTTCGATACTATAAAAAGGTATGGTACTTAAAAGTAATAATTCGCTCTTTTTTGTCCTGTTTATTGTCTAACTTTTGATAAAATTATTGGAATACATTGCTTTAAAACAAGAAGTATTTTTCCCGTGTAGCTTCGAAACCGATTAATATCTGGTAGTCTAGAACCGGTTCTCAGCCATACTGAAAAATTATGTCTAGTATCGTATTAAATATTTTTTTTGCATTCTTATAAACCATTTTCTATTAGACTGAATGGTGTCTGTTTGTCTATCTATAAGTGAGTGTGTGCATGTATGTGTGTGTGCGTATCTGAGAAACAATGGTTCCTTAATTAGTTTAAGATTAATTACATGCTATAAAATATGTGCTCGCTCCGAGTATATAATTGAGTTTAGACCTGTCACAATTTAAAAAAAAAACAACAAAATAATAACTTATGTATTTTTGTTATCTTGACCTACTCTTACAATTATCATTTTAATAAATCTTTAAATTGGTTATGTGTATTTATTTGCAAAATTAAATAATTTATTAGAATCACTGCTTCACTATTTGTACTTGATATATTAATATTCTATATGCTATTATTAATGACATACGGATTTATGTTCTAGGAGAATGACACAAGATGTTTCATATAAGATGTAATATATCAAGAGAAAAATAGATTGAGGTTTATTCTTATACTTTTAGTCTATTATTGAGGTGTGTTTAACTTCTTTACTTCAAATACTCAGTAATTTTAGGTTAAAACAGAAGACCAATACTTAAAACATTTTTTGGGTATTATATTAACATGATACAAATTTTATTTTAAAGAACATCAGATAAATCTGGTTTATTACTATTTTTGTTAATGTCATACACAGAACATTTGTTTAACATTTTTTAGGTTTATGATTTTGTGTAGATTTTTAAATCTGTAATTTTTAAGCGATTTTGGTCTGGAGCACAAATTCTCTTGAACGTTTGAATCTGATTTAAAACAAATTAATGAAACAAAGAGTTAGTAGCTATTGAATTAATTGGGCAAAAACTTTGATAATAGTTAATATGTTTTAAGTAACAGTCCCAGGATGTTTAGTGATTTTTTTGTTTACTCTTTTCTAAAATGTATCATTAAAAACGAATCAACCTACCAAACCCTAGCCGCGGGTGCTAAAACAAGAACAGTTGTGCAGCATTGCACATCTGCAACAGAGGAAAAATATTAAATGTGTTTTAGGATTTTATTTAACTATTTTGTGGCAATTATTATTATACCATAAATTCAATTCTTTATTAGGAAAAAGTTTATGATTTAAATATTTTTCGGTTATAAGTTAATTTTAGTTAATTTAGTAAGAGGTGCTTTTGAAAATTTAATTTTTATGACATTTCCCTAAAAGATTTATATTTTACGACATCATGTTATGTTGTAAATAATTAAAATACTTTTCTTTGTTCAAATATTTTCTTTATAAATTTAAGGACGTTTTGGATGTTGGGTGGTTTTTTATTTAAGTAGCGATTTATTTTGAGAGGGTGGGTGTACCTTCCCCCAAAATGGTTAAAAAGATTTCATGGACTTATAAGAAGCTTAGCAGCAAAGGAGAATCATATAGTACCAGCGTTATCTTAGGCGAGATTTTAAGCTACAGAAAGACAACCTATTATTTTTTTAAAAAATTGTCTAGAATTCGAAGCAAAATATATAGTTATGTTTATTAGATATCTTTTTGCCACTATGAATATTATTATAAGATTGTCAATTTCTTATTCGTTCTAAAATATGTAAATTGTCAATCAAGTTGAAGTCCTTTTCTTGCTACAAATGTTTTATCTTCAAAAAATGCTCTATATAAATTTGTGTTCGTCAGAGATCTGAGATGCTTAAAATGCATATGACAAGATCATTATTTTATTTTAAAAAATAGGTATTAAAAGTTAAAATGAACAGTTAAAACAGGACGTACAAGCACACACTTTCTGGTTATGAATATTGAATGCCTTTGATACAATATCAGTGCTTCGCTTCTGAATTATTTTCGTCCTAGTAAATTCTTTTTACGGACAAAATGATATACTTTATATTTTACAGTAATTTCTTGATGTCCAGACGAACAAAAAGTGAGAAGGTTTGGTGGGAGTTCTGGGCCCACAGATATAAATATCTTATCATAGTAGATTTTAAGGAATTGGATAAACTGATTTAAGAAGTAAAAAGTATTGCTCCTAAAAACATGATAATTAGAGTTAATGATCATGATACTTGACAGCTCTAAAGCATACTAGTGACGTTACCTAGGATACTATATCTAGCCCGTGGCATTGATAGTAAAATTGGAAGAATTCCTTCGCCATAAAGAGGCGAGACAAACTCAAGCAAAGTAAGAATTGTCAGAAAAGTTATCACAATCAAATGTCATCCTGAGTGTATAAGTGATTAACAAGATGGCCTTCAATCGACAACGGTAAAATATTTACAATGTAAGGTATATTTCTTTTCCTTTAGTTGATCTAAAAATATTGTATCCTTTATTATAAATCCATTATTATGACTCATACACACATAAAATTTTGTGCAAAAAAGGATTTAAATTTAAAGATAAAGCAAAAAAGATGATATTTTCACTTCCAACAGGCATACTTGGCTATGTAAATATCAATATATTTCATATTTATCCGTAAATAAAATTGGATAAGATGAGCCGCTGAACTCATTTACAATGAAGCTCCTGGAAATGTTTATAACTATTTTTGGGGAGGGTATAACCAACCTCCCAAGAGAAATCATCCCTAAGAAAAAATACAACCCCCCACCCCAATTATTTTTCTTTTTCTTGTTAAAACTAAAATTAAAAAAGGGGTGGGGGCGTCACTCATCCCCCACCTCAAGTGCTCCTAATTTTATTTTCTTTAGTCCCTGAGTTTTCAGAAGATAGTTTGCCAATTTTTTTTACATAAATATATTTCATTTGATTTGTCTATTCTTTGATTTGAGATTGTTATAGTGCCTGATAATAAACTCTCTCTATAAAGAAGCCTGAGAAAAGTCCATACAATAACTTTTATTAGATTTAGATATTAGCTAAAAAAATTTATATTTGTGAAAATGAGGCATTTAGAAGCATCAAGTAGCGCATGTCTTTTTAAAAGATATGTTATACTTTGTGGTATGCCCATTTGGAAGCTTTATTCTAAAAGTTTGGTTACATTGTAAGTTGTTCCTCGTGGCTTAGCTATTGAACCTAGACTGATAATTTTCACCCACACAAATTCCATAAACTCCATACCTATATTAAAAATAGATGCTACTCTACAAATATATTAAATGTAAGTCTATTTATTCAGTCAGGTCTTTTTAGACTTGTGGTGTCAACAATTATTGTTATACCGCAGAAAAGATGTTCATAAGACATTTGGACCCATTTGAGCGCTAAGGAATTTTACAGTATTGTTTGATTGTCATATTAGGGAAAGGTTTAGGCTGATTAAAGATATAAAAAATATTTTCTAAGGCTTACAAGCCTACGGCTACCGACCGACCCTTGCGTATGCTAAAAAGCAAACCCTCGAAATCTCTTTCGAATTCCCTTAATTGAAAAGTATTGCTATATATTCGTCATCTACGACAAGTTTACATACATATATATATCTTTAAATTTGCTGCCCCAAAAGTGAACATTATTATCCTTGATATTTTCTTTATATGATATCGCAACAATATAAAGTATTTCATGGTCTCGTAAATTTAGAAGGATTTTAGTTTTATAAAGGATTTTGGCAATAAGAACTTTTATTAAACTTTTTTTTACATTTTTATGGTTATTTCATTTCAAGTTGACCAAAAGAAGATATTATTACTCAATGAAAAATAATCAATTCTAGATTAGAAATTCTTTTATTCATTTGATTTATTTTGTAAGATAAATTAATCTGCCATTGACTTTTCCATTTATAATTAACAGCCATGAAACATATTTAAAAAGGTTAAACAATTTAAAGATTTAAAGAAAAAGTATATCTTACCCCTGTCTCTTAGGATAGTCCACAATTCTCCACCCAAAGAAGCTTCCATCAGCATGTATATATACTTCTTATCCTTGAAGGTCTTGTATAATCTAAAATATAGGTAAGGTTAGGCAAGGTATATATCTGAACAGCATGTAAATTTAATTGTTATTCTCAACAGTCTTATCAAATGTAGTTAAGAAAATGAAGAATAAAATCTTTTAAATGTAAAGGCAAAAGAATTTTGTGTGTTTGAAAAAATATTAGATGTGTTATAAAGCTATAGAGAGAAGTTTAATTACTGGGCAAACAATTTATTACCCAAATAAATCAATTATGAATATAAATTTAATTTCAAGAATAATGGATATAATTATAATTGAATTAATATTATATACATCCATAAAACGAAAATCTGTTATTTTCATTAAATCTTCACCAGGTCTCAGGGGCGGCTAGCAGACAGGGCTAAGCTTAAGATTTAATACCATTCAATTGCTCAAAAATAAATATAGGA
Source organism: Acartia tonsa (assembly GCA_900241095.1). NCBI lineage: Eukaryota > Metazoa > Arthropoda > Copepoda > Calanoida > Acartiidae > Acartia > Acartia tonsa. Next base: position 86,107 of record LS042080.1, on the reverse strand, counting down.
CTGCTACATTAGGCAATATTACGCTATAGATCAATTTTCAAAATATGAAATAACAATTCCCTCATGGCTTGTTTCTTATAGCAAAATACCTTTAATTAGACTTTTCAGGAAAAATAGACAAGTAATAAGAAAAAATAATTACTCTACCTTACAGTATATTCGTATTTTAGAAAATACACCAATTAAAAGACAAAGATTTATTAAAGTAACAAACAAGTTGTAGTTATACCAACACATGATTCAAAAGTTAATATTTATGCAATTTATTTGGAATGGAAATATAAACAGGGAGTCAGTATGGGAAAGTGTCAGATTTAGAGACCCTACCTACACATAAATCTTTTCCTATGATGTTTTATGGTTGATATTTAAACAATCTATCAATGAGATAATCATCAAATTCTAAGAACCAATTAAAATAGGTGTTCTTACAATGATCTCATAAATTTTGACAAGTAGCCTTATTCTAAAAGTAAATCAACACCAGTTCTCAATAGAAAATAGATGTAGAACATGTATTCCCTGTGAAACGCTTAAGGCATGCTATATAAAGTTTAGCTTCCCTTATATTTCTGTTTTTCCAAAAGCGATATTGACCTTCTAATAAACACGAATTTTTTTTTTTTTATAATTTTGTTTTTAATTCTTGTTCTCTTTGTTTGGTTCATGTAAAGGAAAACTGTAATGAGACGTACCCTTAGTCTGTTTTGAGGCAACTCCAATACGTTTTTTTTTTATCAGGTCCATGTGCTTATCTATTTTCCCCTTACCCCTGTCATCAATAATTGCTAAGACACAAAAAATAACAGGAAATAAATTGCAAATAAAAGTTTTGAAGAAAGACTTTTGTTTCGAGTACTTTCAAACAGGTTTGGTAGCCTGATCGGAAAACGTACCCAATCATCAACCAATCTTTACAGGTATGGCCCTAAGAAAACTGCAGCCGGTTTTAATGAACTTTCCTTAACTGCAACCGTAGATGAAAACGCCATTGTGTTTTAATCATGGTCTATGATTTAATTATTGGTATTTTCCTATTACATTTTAACATATGATTCATAAAGTTTATAAAAGTATAAAGGTTATAATACATTATGCAAGGGTTTTATCCTATATCCTTATATGAACGAGGATGTGTTTCTGTCTGTGTGTACCAAGGGATCTCATTAATCACTTAACCGATATGGTTCTCCTTTACAGTTTAGCATCTCATAGAACATACGAAGGTTAATAACTATTCTACCATACACCACCTCATGACAACATCGACTCCCTCTCCCTCACCTTAAGTAACCAGAGAGGCATCTAGAGGTATAGTCGAGTCGCTAGTAAAAATAAAGTTAATGAACTCTATAGAAAGAATTTATGGGAGTAATGGCTTTTGTAATATTATGTTATTAAAAATTTGAGATCTATACAATAAATCTATTCTTGTAATTGGTAAATTGATAGCATAAGTTACATCTACAGTGTGGTACAGCCATAGTTCTTAAAAGGTATAAATTTGATTTTGAATTGGATATAATACAATATATATATATATATGGAAAACAAAAAATCATATACAAGTCCATAAGTTTATGTATTAAAAATAAAGGGGTGTTTAGTGTTTACTGTTTACCCTCTCATTGTACCGCACTCGAAATTAAAAACTACATTTGGTTAACCCCCTCAAACCTTTAAAATCCCTCATTTTACCCCCCCTCAAGAAAACATGGACGTCCATTGTGGAGAGTAGTCTCGTCAGCCAAACAGCTTTCCTCTTTTACAGAGCAATTCATAGTTTGCTTTCATTTAATACTTATATTTGCGGGAACTTTTGTTTAATGAAATATTCCAATTTTTAACATTTACAAAACAGCCTGCTTTATTGCATCAAGATCCATGACAGATCTATATAGGAAATAAATGTCTATATATGAGCTCAAGTTTTCCAAGCGATAAATGTTTAAAACTCATAGTGCTCCAATAATCTGTAATAAACTCTCATTGACTAGAACGATAAGACCCATTTTATTACTGTATGAAGGATAAATTAATTTTTTTTATTTCATGTTGCTATTTGAATTATATTGAAGTATTAAATTTCTATCCATAAAACAGAAAA